>JAODAL010083516.1:0-11228 GCA_025379985.1 Phyllomedusa bahiana
TAAAAAAACCCTTTTGTACTATAATTGTGCAGAAAGGTGTAAATTAGGGTCCCAGTGTTTTCACCCTCCGCCAAGTTAATCATTTTCAAACACATAGGGCCACATGTATGAAAACTTTCTAGGTCTAAAACTGTCTTTGTTGCCCATAGCAACTAATCAGAGCACCCCTTTTATTTTTTCAGAGCACTATATGAAATGAAAGGGGCACTCTGATTGATTGCTATGGGCAACAAAGTGAGTTTTAGACCTAGACAATTTTCATACATGTGGCCCCTAGTTTTAGGAGAGATAAGCTACTATGAATAAGTACTGAAAATAGTGTAATACTGCCCTAATCCAGTGGATCTAGAACTATTATATATCCCCCAAAAGTTGCCTTTTATCCTCATTACATTATTTGCCATTGTCCCTCTTCATATGGAATGAAGCATAAAAGCCTCCACCACAAAATATATAATGAAAGTATCTGGATGCCCTACAGAAACTTTATCGGTCCTGATCTTAACAGCTTTTTATGTGGAAAAAACGGAACCAAATCATAACCTATATATTTGGAGCTGAGATTCTTAGCCTCTATCCTATGTTGCTCTCAGACAAAATTGCCAAAGAGATATGACTCTGATTAAAAAATAATAATTTGGTGAAAATTAAATTGGCATTTTAAGTTTCGTTAGATTCAGTAAACAAAAAGTTTCCATTGAAGTGGAATCCAAAAGCAAATTATGGAAGCAGTATAGATCAGGGATCCCCAACTCCAGTCCTCAAGGCCCACCAACAGGTCATATTTTCTGGATTCCCTTAGCATTGTATATGTGATATAATTATGCTGCAGAGGTGATTTAATTATTGTTAGTGCTTTCTGTGGAAGATCCTGAAAACATGACTTTTGCTGGCTTGGGGAAAATGGAGTTGGGGAAAACACGGTATAGATTTTTTGTAGCATTTACAGTGCCTTGCGAAAGTATTCGGCCCCCTTGAACTTTCAACCTTTTGCCACATTTCAGGCTTCAAACATAAAGATATAAAATTTTAATTTTTTGTGAAGAATCAACACGTGGGACACAATTGTGAAGTGGAACGAAATTTATTGGACATTTCAAACTTTTGTAAAAAGTAAAAAACTGAAAAGTGGGGTGTGCAAAATTATTCGGCCCCCTTAAGTTAATAATTTGTAGCGCCACCTTTTGCTGCGATTACAGCTGCAAGTCGCTTGGGGTATGTCTCTATCAGTTTTGCACATCAAGAGACTGAAATTCTTGCCTATTCTTCCTTGGAAAACAGCTGGAGCTCAGTGAGGTTGGATGGAGAGCATTTTTGAACAGCAGTTTTCATTCTGGATACATACACATATTTGTTTTAAATTTTTACACTCAAGCATTTTCACAGACAATAAAACTTGTCTCACCATAACAAATACAGTAACTCAGATAGAATATACTGTCAGATAATGACCAGTTCTTTTAAAATCAATTTAAATATATATTTTTAACATTTTTTGTATTTATTATTTTCCATATCAATATTTAAAAAAAACAAAAAAAAAATCCTAAAATCCTAAATACTACATGCAGAATGGAAACCACCAGATTATGTGACAATTGCAAGTCCACTGAGAGTTAGGGTGCATCTGAAGATGCTCTCAGCTCTCACCTTTCCTACAGTGTCACTGTGATTAAACTAAGAGGCTACATTCTCCCACAGTCTGTCCGGCCTAGGTGTTCTACCTAGAATTGCACCAACCACTTCAGATAGCTCCACCCTGTGACTCCATGGCTCCTGATGACCATTGTCTGACTGGAGTGCTTAGAGCCCACCAGCGGTGTTGATTCCTATTGCATATTTTTCCATTACTATACATGATTCTTACATTCTGTCTTTGGCTTTTTACCTCTCTCTGAAAAGCAGTCTCAGACGTTCACCTGGGGGGTTTTCCTCCTTTTCTGTAGGGGAGTCCAAGCCTGCTGATCACTACTGATTTACTACCTTTGATGGTATTTACTCTCAATCACCTACAGTTGCAAGTGTTTGAGTGTGCCTAACTTTCTGCACAATGGGGTACATTTTCAGACTACTGAGTGGTCTCAGAGTCTCAGTACAAGTTCTTGTTAGCAAAAGATTGCCTTCTAAAATACACAATAGTACACAGGTCAATGTTAATTAAAGATAAATCGCTTTAACTGAACTCTATTTTGCACCCTAAACAGAAGGGATAGTATTAACACTCTGCCTATCTCCCAAGGATATTCCGGAATGGAACAGGTAGCAACCAGGCCACAAAGCAGCCAGGCTCTACCTTTTGATGGCCAATCACTCTCTAACTCAAGGCTGAAGTCTCACATAGCCAACATTAGCCCAACCATGTCTTAAGACAGGGCTAAAGTCTCATGAAGCCGACATGCTCAATCAGCATACTTGTTGGTGGGCAAACCTAGGCCTCCTACGCTTAAAGACCAACAAATCATTCCTCAATCTCCTTATGTGATCTCAACCAAATCCATGTTTGGCACCAAATACTACAATTTTATATACTCCTTACTGCCCCTCCTGATAACAGAAGCTGATTAAAGATTAGAAGTCTAAAATTAGTTTAGCCATAACATTTGGATGAAAGTCATGTGTGCAGCTGCCCTATTATGAAAACCCATTGTATAAAGTTCATGACTTATAGTCAGGGCCATCCTTAGCAGTGTGCACAATGTCCAGTCGCATAAGCACATTACTCCTTTCCAGTACAGTGAGCACCATTGCTGATAATAGATGTGCTGCACAGACCCTCCTGCAAGTATCTTTCCCTCTAATCGGCACTGCATACTCTTTATACAAACAAAATAGTACTGTACAACTTGCAGCAGGAGCTGTCAGTATCTCTTAACCTTGGTTTTCACAGCTCTGGTGCTGATGTTTAAAATGTGAGGGGAGATAAATCTCTGGTTGAAGGAGTTGTCCAGGTCAAACTTTTTCTTAAAGGGGTTGTCTCACTACAAGGATTGCATTTTATGTTAAACATCTTGTAAAAACAAGTCACTTTGCAATATGTGTCCATGAACAGTATCCTGCCTATTCCTAGATATCCCCTCTTTTATGGGCTGCATCAGCTCCTCAGGTCGCTATAGCTACAGACCTGTTGATCTATCGGATAGCTGCCAGCACTAGAGTTGCTATAGCTACGACGCTACTACTGCAGCCTAGAGGAAGCCAGTAAACACGCCCCTGAATTCAAAGTGAAACCAAGAAGAGGACTGAGGTAAGATGAATCAATGTAGTGAGACAACCCTTTTAAGTTTGGTAATCCTGCTGTAAAAAAATGGTGATACCTCCCCACTCCGTTTCAGTGCTGCCTCTGCTGGCCCTCTCCTTAGGTCTTCTATTGTTTTCCTTCTCCTGGCAGTGGCTTATTGGCTGCAGTAGACATATGTCTTTTCCTGAACACGCCGAACATTGATATCAGGAAAAGACACATGATCAACGACTGCAGAGCACATGGGCCGACTACAGGGAACATGAAGACAACTTCATGCAGATAACGGGCTGATCAAATGGCCTTAAATTCCACATCTAGGGGGTACTGTAAAAAACAAAAAGATTCCCCAACGCATGCTACAACATAGCTGCTGCAGTCCAAATAGTAATCTATAGAGCAAATGTAGTCCTCTTTAAACTATATTTGCTCAATTTCGTGGTGGTATAGTCTTAGCAAGCAGGACAGAAAAGTGTGGTCTACTATGCTTATGCATCCCACATATAGCTGATATGCCACATTTAAAGTCACTGAGCTGTTCAGTATAAGCCATGCTACTACAAATAGTCAGTCTATAGAGAATGCATGGCTGGGTACTTGATGTCAGATACCCATTCCATGTGCTCAAGCTTAACTTTCTTCATCCAACTTTGCATGGTGGTTTTATCTAGGTTTCAGGTCAGCCCTATCGAATGGTAGACTACTAGCAGATTGTGTTGTGTAGTGTTGTCTAGCAAAGGCCTATTCCCATTAAAATAAACAGTATGGTTATGGACAAGATGAATAGCTTTCAGTTAACAACTACCTCAGCTTTTGAAAAATGTATGTAGATCACTAGGAGACCAAGGAAAAGGAAAAAGAGGACAGTGATAATAATCAAAGCCTGAAATGTTATACTTTGCTATGGAGCCTTCTTTTCTTTGGAGCCCCATGTTACTTTTTACATCACTGGGTAAAGACCAGGCTTAAAATTTGAAAATGCAATAAACTTTGTCAAATAAAGGTTTACATAATTTATCAAGTTAGTCCTATTTTTTTCAGATTTAAAAAAAATGTAAGCTGCTTTAGAATTTGTTGTTTTACATCTAGCCATTAGGATGCTGCAAATATGCAAATAAACATCTACGAAGATCAAAGTTCGGTATATATATCTATACACATACTATATACACACATATTAGTATTTACAATTGCATAATATCATATCTGCACATTAGATCATTATTGTGTATGTATATGGATAAGGAGAAAGACAAATTGAAAATAGAGGTCCCACTGTGTTAAGGCTTTCACGCCTTCAGTGAACACCAAAAAGATAATTTTTAAATAAATTGACGCATATATATTTAAGTGGCTGTATATTCTTCATTTGTTCCTTACCCTTACCCACTCAATTTACTTGTATGGTTTGCAACTTATATTGGCAGCACCCAAACACTAGCAATTAAGATCTAAGAAGAGCAAAAATTCCTTTTGCTCTCTTTTTATTTTCTTTATTCCTAAATTAATATTACTCATAGCAAACCGTGCCAAGTCTAATTTGTATATCAAGGTGCTTTAGAAATGGCACAGCTAGCCTACAAAAAGACAAGCAAAACAAGCATTAGATTAGATTCAATTCTTTCATCATTAAAACTGTATAATGAGCTCCTCTACATTAGTCTAAAAATATTAAAGCATGTCATATAACAAATATTTTGTGTCCCACTATTTGATTGCGCAACCTATGGGTGTGAAAGTGGTATTTTTTTTCTTTTGTGCTATATGATTTTATTCAAAATACAATCTACAGCATGAGCATAACACAATTTCAAAAATATTCAAGTTCAAACTTAAACGTATTTATGTGATTCATTTTACTGCACCAGCTTATTAGATATAGTAACCTTAATTGAGTGTGTCAGATGTAATTTTACAGCGTTTTTTTAAGTGATTATATATCACATACACAGAGATAAATAGTGGCTTCACGGAACAAATCCACGCAAGAAATATGGTTGTACAAAGACTCACACATACCTCATTTTCTTCAATTTCTTCCCAAAGACCAAACTACTGTATCAATTTTCCAAACCTGCTTTGCTGCTTTTGGTAAGATCATGGAACTTGCATAAAAAAACAAAATAATTATCATTCGTCATGTGGACAATAGAGCTGTCAGTCCAGCTTAGTCAGGAGTTTATGCCTTTGATCTGCAGCTTCCATTAATGGAATAAGGCTCTATTCCTAAACCTTACAGGTGTGGATAAATAAAGAGAAAAACACAGGAGACTGAACTTTGGAAAAAGACTTTGAGGTGGGCTCAGGGAAAGTGTGGCTCAAGTTAGCGAAGCAGTAGCAGTTAGTTAAATTATTATTTTTATTTTTTTTTTATTTTTTTTTTTTTTTTTTCTTATTTATAATTAATTTATTTTAATGCTAAAATTACAAATCTCTGGTTGATGATAGAAAGTGGAGACTGATAGGGGCTTTCAGGAGGAGTCTCAGAAATATACAGTGATAAATTTGTTCCCAACATATTACCATAACAGGATTCCAAAGATCATAGAAAAGGGTTTTTTAACAATTTTTTTGAGTCATAGAAGAAAATGACTTCTTTATTTTCATCTTGTATGGTTCTATGCTTCTATATGGAATGGCTGCATAAAAAATTGTGTCTTAATAGATAACAATATAATTCACATCAAATAAGAAAAACAAGTTGTTATTACTATGTTAACATTAAATCAAATAGCTGTACATCTTATTGCACAAGTATCTCTTAACTAAATCAAGAGTGGATTTAAAACAAAAGAAAAGTATATCTGTAATACTTAATCTTGCCATACATATAAGATGGCATACAAAGCTATATTCCCCTAACTACCCAGGAATATGCATGCTCAGCTGTATTGAGCGGACATTTTTATTTAAATGAAGAGGTAAATACCTATGACTGTGGCTTACCACAGCCATATATGAACAAGTTAGGCATGTTAAAATTCAACATGATTTATTCTCATTTCCCCCATATCTACCATTAAGAGGTAGTTGGGAGGTCCCTATAAACATTAGATAGTCATTAAGTCAAATATTTATGAGTCATTTTATATATTTTTTGGGATAAACATAGTTTTGGCTGAAAAAAATAAACAACCAAAACTAAATAAAAAAAGCACTGTGTGACTGGTACTTTATATAAAATATTCTTCTTTTTGTAAAGCTTCAATTCTTTAAATTCTCACAAATTAAACAAAATATCTACACTATTAACATTAATTGTATTAGATAGCCACAGACTAAAGTTTCGTCAAGTTTACTGCTTTATGTGGACTGTCTTGTGCTGCGATCTACGACAGTCTCCTAATCCTTCTTAATTCTAACCTCCTAGAATTGTTGGTCTACTGCTCGTTAATCTCGCTATCTTCTAAAAACAACTTTTGATCCTTAGGTCAGGGTTTCTCAAACTCCAGTCCCCTCAAGACCCCCCAACGGGTCTGTTTTCAGGATCCCCCAAAAAGAAGCATGACAAAAATTAATCACCTGTGTCAGGAACTCCAAAAAGCACTGACAAAAAATGATATCCTTGTAAATGCCGACCATAATATATCACCTTGCGAATGCACTGCCCGGAATTAATCCCCCCTGTGCAAATGCATGACGGCAATTAACACCTGGGAGAAACAGCCCCATAAGTTTTCCCGGAAATACTGAGGAATCCTGAAAACTACCTGGGGGTGGGTCTTGAGGAGGGGAGTTAAAACACTGCCTTGGGGAATTTTTCACAAGGTAATTTCGGGTCACATTTCGCCGCGTATTTGCGCTTACGCGGCGAGATACGCACAGCAATTACGGTAATCCATAGCTCTTATAGAGAACTATGGATTACGACTCGTCCCCCCCATGCATACAACATCATCGTGTTGTACGCGCGGGGAGATAAATGACATGCCAATTACTTGCGGCAATTACGCGCCGCGAGTAATGCATGTCAATGAGGCCGGCGGGCTGCCGGTCTCCCTGTGCTATGGGAATACGCGCTGATGAGCGCAACTCCCAAAACACCCACTGTATTGCGGCACGTACTGTACGCGCCGCCATTACGCTGTGTGAACATACCCTTACAATCAGGTTTCTGCACTTTAACCTCAAAACACTGCTGTAGCTAAGGTTGTAGATGATCTCTTTATGGCTAAATCTCATGGCAACCACTCTTTGTTGATTGTTCTGGTTTTCTCTGTAGCATTCAACACTTTAGATCAAACCTTTTTTCTCTGTATGCTTAGTTTGACTGACCTCTCTTAGTTTTCTTTCTACCTCTGACCACTAATTTAGCATATATAATTTGCTGGTTCAACTTCTCCTCTTCCACTTTATATAGCAGATCTGGCTTTCAGTACCATCACTATGCTGTTGGCACTGAGAACACCTCTTTCCATGATATCACCCCTACACTACTACAAAACACCAGTGACTGTATGTCCGTTGTCTTTAACATTCATTTTGTCAAAAACTGAACTTCTTATAAATTTTGCTGTCAGGTGTGTGATGATGATGATGATTAAGCAACTGTAACTAGATACAATGGTGCTCTAAGCACCAGAGAGTGAGAAGGGCCTGCAGCTAGAGATGGGCGAATTTCTCAAAAATTCGCTTCGCTCACTTCGCCGAATTTCCCGACAAAGATAACTTCGGTCCGAATTACTTCGGGACGAATCACGTTAAAAAACAGCTATTTTCAGGCCGCACAGAGCCTACAGGGTGCTGTAGAACGTGGTGCCATGCTTGTATATGCAGAGGGAGCTTGGTTTGGTCTTCATACAATGTTGTGTTTTAGTATGACACGCATATGGCTGCCGCCGCTCTTAGAAACGCTTCACTATAAAATTCCCTGGGCACTTAAGAGGGCAAAACTGACCAAAAAACTGAAGGGGGAATGTAGCCTGATAATGTCTTGGCAGCGAGAGCTGGATAAAAACAAGCTGGGGCTCTGGTGGCAACATTAGTGACAGAGTGTGGAGGTGACGGCGGTAGCCACAGCAGCATGAGGTCAGGCAGTGGCACAATGACATTCTGGAGGTGCAAAAACAGGAGTAGGCCAAAAGTGGCACAATAACAGTTGGGGTTTAGGCACAAAAGCGCAGCGCAGCAAGGTCAGACAGTGGCACAATGACCCTCTGGGGTGGAAAAAGTAAAGGCCACAGGTCACAATGACAGAGAGTGGGTAACGGGGAGCAAATGAGGAACAGGGAACCCAAAACATTTGGGGGGGGGGCAAAAAGGGGTAGGCCCCAGAGTGGGGCAAAAAACAGTTGGAGGTACAGAGCAGCCCCGCAGCACATGAGGGCAAATGGGACAATGACATTCTGGGGTTTAAAAACGGGGAGGCCCCCAAGTGGGACAATGAACAGGTGAGGTCACGGGAACAGCAGAGGTCAAAAAGTGGGACAATGAATTTTTGGGGGTGGAAAAAAATGGGGAGGCCCAAAATGGCACTGACGGGGGGGGGGTGGGGTGACGGGGGCAGGGGCAACGCTGAGGCAGAGAAGGCACAATGACATTCTGGAGGGGGCAAAAACGGAGTAGGCCCCAAAGGGGGCACAATGACAGGAGTGGAGGGACGGCGGAGGGAAAAAGCAGAGGCAAGAGTGCCAATGACACGTGTGGATTCACAGCACCCGCAACAGCACGCAGAGGTCATAAAATGGACAATGACAGAGTTTGGGGGGGGTGGCAAAACCCCCTGGAAAAAGGTTGGGGGAAAGGAGAAACGCAGCAAAATGTGGCATCAGGCGGGTGGCGGGATCAGAATAGTGGCTGAGCAGGTAGTTTGAACCCAGACTCATTTCTCACAGTTTGGGTGAGGGTCATGGCTGATGTAGTCTGACGCCTAAGGCATTGGTGTGTGGAAATCCTGGCGATCCACCTGATTCATCTTGACAAAGGTCAGTCGTTCCACATTTCCCGTGGACAAGCGGGTTCTCCTTGGGGTAACGATGGCCCCCGCCGCACTGAACACCCGCTCTGATGCCACACTACTGGCCAGGCAGGACAGCTTCTCCACTGCAATCTCAGCAAGTTGTGGCCACACATCCAGTTTGGCTGCCCAGTAGTCCAGCAGATCTTCTAACTGGGCTGGCAGAGTGCTGTCCAAGTAGGCCACCACCTGTTGGTTCAGGGTCTGCTCCAGGTCTTGCTGCTGTTGCTGCTGGCGACTGCCCTCCTCACTAGGCGGGTGAAGGAAGCTGCTCATCAGTGACTCCAGACTTAGGTTGCTGCTGATTGGAGCTGGTACTGCTCCGACCCCCCCACCTTCCCCCAGCAGCCGCGGCAGTAGTACTTGAGCGCGGAAGAACCCCCCGATCAGACCTGTCAGAGGAGGGACGATCCCGCACATAGGCAGCGGCCAACTGACTACGGAGGATTTCCCTATAGTATGTGAGTTTGTCATCCCTCTCAATAGCTGGAAAAAAAGGCTGGTAGCGAGGGTCCAATAGGGTGGAGAGCCAGAAGTCATCCCTCTGCCGGATGCTGACTATTCGGCTGTCACTAGCCAGGCAAATCAGCATGCTGCGGGCCATCTGCACAAGTGACTCCGAGGGGCTCCCTGCCTCCATCTCCACTGTATACTGCCACGGTGCTTGCGGGTCATCTGCCATGTCTTCCTCATCTCCATCTACCTCCTCCAGCTGCTCCTGCTCCTCCTCTCTTGTCACCTGGGTAGAAAATCCACTCATTTCACCAGACAATGCTTCTGCTCCAATGTCCTCCTCCTCCTCCTTCTCCTCCTCCATTTCAGTCCCCACTGGACTCATGTGGCTGTGAGATGTAGTCGCCACGTCTCCAGTCCCCTGCTCAGACAGATTTTTCAGCATCTGTTCCAGGACATGAAGCAGTGGAATGTCGTTATTCATCCCGTAGTCCTGTCGACTGACAAATAACGTGGCCTCCTCGAAAGGCCTCAACAAATGGCAGGTGTCACGCATGAGCTGCCACTGGCTGACATCAAAGTTACACAGGGGAGGACTCCTGTCCGCCTGGATCATCAAAAAATCGTTAATGGCCTTTCTCTGTTCATACAGTCGGTCCAACATGTGCCGGCTGGAAATTCCAAACGGGGGGAAACATCGCATATCAGAGTGTGTTGGGGGAGGCCGTTCTGCAGTTGCAACTTGAGGGGGGGTGTTCCCGGCTTTTAGGAATGGAGAATGAGCACGTTTTTCCTGGGCCCTTTTTAGAATCTTTTTGAAGATCCCGGGGGAAGACTTTAGGAAATTTTACAACCAATTGAAACACGTGCGCCCTGAGGGCGCATGGGCCTCCCCCCTCGTGGGGCGGACACCCGTTCCCCCATTGTCCATCCCATGGGTTCCCATTTGCAGTTGGGGCCGGGGAAAGCCAACACGATTTCTTGTGCATGACACGGAGAGTTCCCCCCTGTGGATTGTTCGCCAAAGAAGCCAGGTGTAGAACTGCGTGACACCGCGTGGGCCCCCACCATGTGGATGATGGAAAACGTATTTTGGAGGTAGATGGGGTGGGGGTGGAGGGGAGGGGGCGGAATTTGGGGCGGGCCACAGTTTGACAACTAGGGAGAAACGGTTTCCGTCCCAAATTTTTGGTGTGCCTGGGCGGAAACACATTACCCATGGGCCCTAAAGGGCATTATGGCCCCCGACCCTATTTCGCTCCAAAGTGGGCTGCCGGCACCTTGGAACGATATAAGAAGGATGGCCCCCCTTTGTTTACATATTTTGAATGCTGGTACTGCCCCTTTTTTGGAAAAGAATTTTTGGCTTGGAACTCTCCCTTCGGTGGCACAGAGTTCTCTGAACGTGCAGAGTCCACCATTTGGGAAAAGGGGGGGGACTGCAGCACCAAAAACTTGGACAGGAGCCGGTCACTTTGCCCTTAGGATGGTTGGGCGCATTTCTGTTGTCCTTTTTCAAACGCCTCGCTGAACGACTGCTGGGACCATGAGTAGCGAGGAGCAGGGGCATTTGGCCCGGGG
>JAODAL010083517.1:0-11227 GCA_025379985.1 Phyllomedusa bahiana
AGTTAAATTTTACAAAGCAACCAACGCTGGCGTCCTATCAGGAGAGATTGAACAGGTCTATAGCTACAGCAACCAGTGCTGGCAGCCTATCAGAAGAGATTGAACAGGTCTGTAGCTACAGCGACCAGTGCTGGCAGCCTATCAGTACAGATCAAAAAGGTCTGTAGCTATAGAGACGAGTGCTGGCAGCCTATCAAGAAAGATTGAACAGGTCTGTAGCTATAGCAACCAGTGCTGGCAGCCTATCAGGAGAGATTGAACAGGTCTGTAGCTATAGCAACCAGTGCTGGCAGCCTATCAGGAGAGATTGAACAGGTCTGTAGCCATAGCAGGCAGTGCTGGTAGCCTATCAGGAGAGATCAAACAGGTCTGTAGCTATAGCGACAAGTGCTGGCAGCCTATCAGGAGAGATCAAACAGGTCTGTAGCTATAGCAACCAGTGCTGGCAGCCTGTCAGGAGAGATTAAACAGGTCTGTAGCTATAACAACCAGTGCTGGCAGCCTGTCAGGAGAGATTGAACAAAGTGACTTGTTTTTGCAAGATCAAATCAGTGATCTTTGTAGTGAGACAACCCCTTTAAATTGCCTCAGAGGAGTGTAAAAGGCACTAATATGTACAAAAGTGTCTCACAGCACTTTAGACATGTGTTTCGTTCTACGGCAAAAGTAGTCTCAGCCATAACCCATTGAAACTGGTATGGATTTATGCGACAGTCATGCGCCAAACTCGTGCAAATGAAATCATAGTTTCATAGTTTGTAAGGCTAAAAAAAGACAAGTCGTCCATCCAGTTCAGCCTGTTGGGCTAAGGTGTTGATCCAGAGGAAGGCAAAAACCCCCAATGAGGTAGAAGCAATTGTCCTCATTTTAGGGAAAAATTCCTTCCTGACTCCAATCTGGCAATCGGAAAAAATCCCTGGATCAACGACCCCTCTCCTGAATCCTAGTCACTATAACTTGTTATATTATTATGCTCCAGAAATGCATCCAAACCCTTTTTGAACTCGGTTATTGAATTCACCATGACCAGTCCCTCTGGCAGAGAATTCCATAGTCTCACTGCTCTTACAGTAAAGAATCCCTTTCTATGTTTATGTAGAAATCAAATGGGTGAATCCATCAATGTTTCATCAAGACTCATTAACCCACTGTCACATCTGCACGCTAATTACTATGACACTGCTTCAAATGGTCACTAAAGCCCAGCTGCAAAGTGAAAAAAAGAATCAAACTTAAAAAGAGCAGTACAGACCACAAAGAAAAAACAAAGCGCCTCGTTCCTGTAGTTGAATAGAGGGAATTTTTTTTTTTTTTTAATTATAACAATAAATAAAAAAAAGACATTAAATTATTAAAAAACAAATAAAATATTTTTAATTGAAAAAATCGAAGTGAAAAAAATCTGATTTTTTTTAACTATTAAAAAGTCAATTCAAAATATTAACATAAAGGAAGAAATAAAATAACAAGGAATAATAACCTTCACAGAATAGGCACTCTGCCTGTTAGTACATATGGAATTATTCGCTGTATTGGATTAGGTCTTCTTACCTGTATAATAGGAAAGATGTCCCCCCCAGCCAGCGGCAGGTACGGAGCGGATGTGAGGAATGTCACCTGTGATCTCTACATGTTCTGCAGGGACCAATGGCAGATCTGCACAGCAGCTTATTGCACGCAGCGTTCCCCAGCTAGATGCTTGTGCACAAAGTGCTGAGACCATAGACCTTGCTTTTCACTCTCTACAATTTCTTTTTTTTTTTTTTTTTGTCCGCTCTTGGTCTCGCAATCTCATCACACTCAGGTGTCTGGGATTACCCAATGAATTGCCAGCACTGGTAATACACGACCAAGGTTATCGTTACATTAACTCCTGCTGATCCGATACAGCTCTGTGCATTGCCTGCCTGTATATACCTATGCTGTGTGAGATCCAAAGCCGCCTGACTGCTCCTGCTCTATGGGTTATTGGTAAATCTCTCTCCCATCATGCCTCAGGACAGGGCACAGGTTTCATACCCAATTTACACCAATAGAAGAGGTCTTAAAGGGGTTGTCTCACTACAGGGATTACTTTTTATGCTAAAGATCTTGTAAAAACAAATCACTTTGCAATTTATGTCCATTCACAGTGTCCTACCTATTCCTAGATATAACCTCTTGTATGGGCTGCATCAGCTCCTCAGGTCGCTATAGCTACAGACCTGTTCAATCTCTCCGGGATGGGCTGCCAGCACTGGTCGCTATAGCTACAGCCCTGTTCAATCCCCTCCTGATAGGCTGCCAGCACTGGTTGCTATAAGCTACAGCCCTGTTCAATCTTCATGATAGGCTGCCAGCGCTGGTTGCTATGGCTACAGACCTGTTCAGTCTCTCATAAAAGGCTGCCAGCACTGGTTGCTATAGCTACAGACCTGTTCTCATTCTCCTGATAGGCTGCCAGCAATGGTTGCTATAGCTACAGACCTGTTCAATCTCTCCTGATAGGCTGCCAGCGCTGGTCGCTATAGCTACAGACCTGTTCAATCTCTCTTGATAGGTCCCAGGGGCTGGTCGCTATAGCTACAGACCTGTTTCAACCCTCTCCTGATAGGCTGCCAGCGCTGGTCGCTATAGCTACAGACCTGTTCAATTCTCTTGATAGGCTGCCAGCGCTGGTCGCTATAGCTACATACCTGTTAAAATTCTTTTGGGAAAAGGCTGCCAGTGCTGGTCGCTATAGCTACAGACCTGTTCAACTCTCCTGATAGGCTGCCAGCCCTGGTCGCTATAGCTACAGACCTGTTCAATCTCTCTTGATAGGCTGCCAGTGCTGGTCGCTATAGCTACAGACCTGTTCAATCTCTCCTGATAAGCTGCCAGGTCCCTGTGATCTTCTCGACACTCAGCGTACCAAAGGTGACATCATCCATAGTTCTTAAAGTGCTTGTCTAGTTCAGAAACTTAATTCTGAATTAAAGGGGTTGTCTCTGCTTTTTATGTCAAAGATCTTGCAAAAACAACTCACTTTGCAATATATGTCCATTAACAGTGTCCTACTTATCCCTAGATATCTCCTCTTGTATGGGCTGAAAACCAGCTTCCTCAGGTCTCTATAGATACTGACCTGGTCAATTTCCCATGATAGGCTGCCAGCACTGGTTACTATAGCTACAGACCTGTTTGATCTCTCCTGATAGGCCGCCAGCACTGGTTGCTATAGCTACAGACCTGGCTTCTACTGCAGCCTAGTAGAAGCCAGTAAACACGCCCCTGAATTCAAAGTGAAACCAAGAAAACAGGAATGAGGTGAGATGACTCAATGTAGTGAGACAGCCCCTTTAAATGCTTGTTTCCCACTGTAGCAAGAGTGGGGCGAGGAGAGGTGACAATCACTTGATGCACATTTCTGTTTCCCGGTTTTTAGGATGATGGAGACTGTAAACCGTACTGTTACATAACCATTAGTACCACAGGTGGTTGCATAGTGATGTAATGTTGCTAAAGGGAGCTAAATTACTATACAGATGTATGATTCATGTTACACAAACCTCTATAGTGGGATGTAATCATGGACATAATGCACAAATGAGGTCATAGGTTGAAGACTTAGGCAGAGATGGAGCTTAAATATCCGGACCCCAAGACAAATTGTGAAATATGGCCCCTATGGTATTATAATAATGGTATATATATATATAGGTGACACAATGATCCTGATAATGCTTCTGCATGTAGCTTCCCCCATGGGAGCAGAGAGAACTCCTGCACTAGGGCTCAGCAGCTACAAGTGATGCCATAAGAGTATACCGACTGCAATACTGCTCCTATGTATAAGAATATAACTACTATAATACTGCCCCCTATGTACAAGAATATAACTAATATAATACTGCCCCCTATGTACAAGAATATAACTACTATAATACTGCCCCCTATGTGCAAGAATATAACTAACTGATAATAACTGACCCCCTATGTACAAGAATATAACTACTATAATACTGCTCTATGTACAAGAATATAACTATTATAATACTGCCTCCTATGTACAAGAATATAACTACTATAATACTGCCCCCTATGTAATAGAATATAACTACTATAATACTGCCCCCTATGGACAAGAATATAACTACTATAATGCTGCTCCTACATACAAAAATATAACTACTATAATACTGTCCCTATGTACAAGAATATAACTACTATAATACTGCCCCTATGTACAAGAATATAACTACTATAATACTGCTCCTATGTACAGTAAATATATAAACTACTATAATATCTGCCCCAATTATAAAATATAACTACTATATATACTCTTCCTAATGTACAAAGAAAAACAAAAAAATACTGCCTACACCAATGTACAAGAATATAACTACTATAATACTGCCCACTATGTACAAGAATATAACTACTATAATACTGCCCAATATGTACAAGAATATAACTACTATAATACTACCCCTATGTACAAGAATATAACTACTATAATACTGCTCCCTATGTACAAGAATATAACTACTATAATAATGACCCCATGTATAAGAATATATCTACTATAATACTGCTCCCTATGTACAAGAATATAACTACTATAATACTGCCCCATGTACAAGAATATAACTACTATAATTCTGTCTCCTATGTACAAGAATATAACTAATATAATACTGCCCCCTAAGTACAAGGATATAACTACTATAATACTGCCCCCTATGTACAAGAATATAACTACTATAATACTGCCGCCTATTTACTAGAATATAACTACTATAATACTGTCCCCTATGTACAAGAATATAACTACTATAATACTGCCCTATGTACAAGAATATAACTACTATAATACTGCCCCCTATGTACAAGAAATAACTAAACTATAATACTGCCCTTATGTACAAGAATATAACTACTATAATACTGCCCTCTATGTACAAGAATATAACTAATATAATACTGCCCCTATGACAAGGATATAACTACTATAATACTGCCCCCTATGTACAAGAATAATAACTACTATAATACTGCCCCCTATGTACAAGAATAAAAACTACTAATACTGCCGCCTATTTACTAGAATATAGCTACTATAATACTGCTCCTATGTACAAGAATATAACTACTATAATACTGCTCCCTATGTACAAGAATATAACTACTATAAAACTGCCCCCTATGTACAAGAATATAACTACTATAATACTGCCCCTATGTACAAGAATATAACTACTATAATACTGCCCCCTATGTACAAGAATATAACTACTATAATACTGCTCCTATGTACAAGAATATAACTACTATAATACTGTCTCCTATGTACAAGAATATAACTACTATAATACTGCCCCCTATGTACTAGAACAGGGGTCCTCAAACTACGGCCCGCGGGCCACATGCGGCCCGCCGAGGATTTTTATCCGGCCCGCCGCTGCCACCTGCGGCACCGGGGGTGGCAGCGGCAGAGCCGCAGTCCTCTGAGTTACTGTGCACTCTGGCCCCTGCTGTCGCGCCTCCTCACATCACTTGTCACCGGCCACAGCGCACATGATGGGAGGTGCCGTGGGCGGTGACAGGTAATATGAAAATCACTGCGAGCCAGGCGACAGCAGGGGCCAGCTTCGGGGGGCGGACACTCTGCAGCGCAAGGGAGGTGCCTGAGGGCGGACACTTACAAGATATGGGAGGTGCCTGTGAGTGGCGGACACTGTGCAATGTATACGCAGAATGTCCGCCCTCTGCCCTCACAGACACCTCCTATATATTGTAAGTGTCCGCCCTCAGGCACCTTCCATCCGCTGAAGAGTGTCCCCACCCACTGTGGTCCCCGCCGATGCCGATCGTTAGGGTCCTAAGTCAATACCGAAGGTACCGGCTTAGGACCTTAGCGATTGGTGATGGCAGCGGCGCCGGGACTAACTGTATGTGTGTCCGCCGGACGCACATACAGATCGATGCTTCTGTGGATCACAGAGCAGGGGCTCTCCGCTCTACAGAGTACTCTGGTGAGGTGCAGGAAGGATGCGCTTCACCAGAGTCCACAGCACGGGCGGCGTCAGCGTCATCACTCTGCGGCGCGGCCTGGTGATGTCACGCCGCCCAAAGAAGAAGTCCGGGAGCAGCGACAGCGGCGAGGAGCCAGGTAAGTGAGGGATGTCAGTTTTTTATTTTTAATTATCTCTACGCCTGCTGGGGGGCCTAATTCTACCTATGTTTGCTGGGGGCCTAATTCTACCTATGTCTGCTGGGGGCCTAAATGTACCTATACCATAGTTGCCAACTTTTGAAAGTGTAAATGCAGGAGACACTAGTGGGCGGCGCGCGTAGCGCGCCGCGGCAAAAATTTGCATGGACACGCCCATCTTGTCGGTATGCCACGCCCCTCAAAAAGCCCACCCCACTCATCCTAACTGCATAACGCTTTGGAAGAAAGCCAGGTAGATGCCCTTATAGCCAGGTAGTAGCCCCCCATAACCAGGTAGTGCCCCTTACAGGCTGGTAGATGCCCCTTGTAGCCAAGTAGATGCCCCTCTGTAGCCAGGTAGACCAAATTTGTAGCCAGGTAGATGCCCCCCTTTGTTAGCCAGGTAGGTGCCCCCCTTTGTTAGCCAGTTAGGTGCCCCCATTGTTAGCCAAGTAGTGCCCCCATTGTTAGCCAGGTAGTGCCCCATCTGTTAGCCAGGTAGTGCCCCCATTGTTGCCAGGTAGTGCCCCCATTGGTTGCCAGTAGTGCCCCCATTGGTTGCCAGTAGTGCCCCCATTGTTTGCCAGGTAGTGCCCCATCTTTTAGCCAGGTAGTGCCCCCATCTTTTAGCCAGGTAGTGCCCCCATCTGTTAGCCAGGTAGTGCCCCCATCTGTTAGCCAGGTAGTGCCCCATCTGTTAGCCAAGTAGTGCCCCCATCGTTAGCCAAGTAGTGCCCCCATCGTTAGCCAAGTAGTGCCCCCATTGTTAGCCAGGTAGTGCCCCATCTGTTAGCCAGGTAGTGCCCCCAGGGGTTGCCAGGTAGTGCCCCATCGGTTGCCAGGTAGTGCCCCCACCGGTAGCCAGGTAGTGCCCCCATTGTTGCCAGGTAGTGCCCCATTGTTTGCCAGGTAGTGCCCCATCTGTTAGCCAGGTAGTGCCCCCATCTGTTAGCCAGGTAGTGCCCCCATCTGTTAGCCAGGTAGTGCCCCCATCTGTTAGCCAGGTAGTGCCCCCTCTGTTGCCAGGTAGTGCCCCATCTGTTAGCCAGGTAGTGCCCCATCTGTTAGCCAGGTAGTGCCCCCATTGTTGCCAGGTAGTGTCCCCTCTGTTGCCAGGTAGTGCCCCCTCTGTTGCCAGGTAGTGCCCCCATTGGTTGCCAGGTAGTGCCCCCATCTGTTAGCAAGTTGGTGCCCCCAGCTGTTGGCCAGGTAGTGCCCCCTTTGTTGCCAGATAGTGCCCCCTTTGTTGCCAGATAGTGCCCCCTTTGTTGCCAGGTAGTGCACCCATTGTTGCCAGGTAGTTCCCCCATGGTTGCCAGGTAGTGCCCCCTCTGTTGCCAGGTAGGGCCCCCATATGTTAGCCAGGTTGTGCCCCCCTCTGTTTGCCAGTTAGTGCCCCCTTTGTTGCCAGGTAGTGCCCCCTTTGTTGCCAGGTAGTGCCCCCATTGTTGCCAGGTAGTGCCCCCATTTTGCCAGGTAGTGCCCCCTCTGTTGCCAGGTAGTGCCCCCTCTGTTGCCAGGTAGTGCCCCTCTGTTAGCCAGGTAGTGCCCCCATCTGTTAGCCAGGTAGTGCCCCCTTTGTTGCCAGGTAGTGTCCCCATTGTTGCCAGGTGATGCCCCCATGTTGCCAGGTAGTTGCCCTCTCTGTTAGCCAGGTAGAGCCCCCTAAAGCTAATAAAAATAAAATAATAAAATCCACTCACCTCACCAGGCTCCTGCAGCGCGGCCGCTCCTGTCCGATCTCTTCAGCGGCGCAGGGGGAAGTGAGAGCAGCCGCGCGTCACTCCCCTGCAGCCGCGCGTCACTTCCCCCTGCGCCGCTGAACTGTATGTGCGGCGCACACCGGCGCCGGACATACAGGGGGAGGAGGGAGGAGGAGCGATCCCTCCTGCCTCCTCCCGCACAGTGAGACCGCGGGCGGGTGAGCGGCCGCTGCGGCCGCTTCACCCGCCTGTAGGAGCGGTCCCGCGGTGCAAGAGTAGCGCACCAAGCGCTACTCTTGCGCCGCGGTAATTTAAAGGACCCCCGCCGCCTGCAGGCGGGGGGAGGAATTTCCCAAATCCCCGGAGGGCGGGAGGGACCCCAAATAGCGGACCCCCCGCCAAAAAAACGAGAGTTGGGATGTAAGACCTATACCGCTGGAGGCCTAATTCTACCTACGTCTGCTGGGGCCTAATTCTACCCACACTGCTGGGGCCTAATTACCTACACCTGCTGGGGCCCTAAATCTACAATACAGACCTGCTGGGGGCCCTAAATCTACCTACAGACCTTCTGGGGGGCCCCAAATATACCTACAGACCTCTGGGGCCCTAATTCTACCTACAGACCTCTGGGGGCCCCAAATCTACCTAAACCTGCTGGGGCCCTAAATCAACATACAGACCTGCTGGGGCCCTAATTCTACTACAGACCTGCTGGGGGCCCTAATTCTACCTACGTCCTGGCTGGGGGCCCTAAATCTACCTACAGACCTGCTGGGGCCCTTAAACTACCTACAGACCGCTGGGGGCCCTAAATCTACCTACAACCTGCTGGGGCCTAATTCTGCCCACGTCTTCTGGGGCCTAAATCTAAACCCACGATGCTGGGACCTAATTCTACCCACAGACCTGCTGGGGGCCCTAATTCTACCTACAACCTCGGGGACCTAAATTCACCCACGTCCCGCTGGGGACCTAAATTCACCTACTCTGCTGGGGGACCTAAATTCAATAATAAATTGGGTATCACTGTAATTGTATCGACCCAAAAGTAAAACTTTTTTAAAAACTATATTCCGGCCCTCCGATGGTCTGAGGGACCGTGAACTGGCCCCCGGTCTAAAAAGTTTGAGGACCCATGTACTAGAATATAACTAATATAATACTGCCCTATGTACAAGAATATAACTACTATAATACTGTCCCGTATGTACTAGAAATATAACTACTAAAAAATACTGGCCCTATTATAGACTAAAACTACTATAATATGCCCCTATGTACAAGAATATAAAAATTTCAATACTGCTCCAATGAAAAAGAATATAACTACTATTTAAAAACTGGGCCCCATGTACAAGAATATAACTACTATAAATACGCCCCCTAAGTACAAGGATATAACTACTATAATACTGCCCCCTATGTACAGCAGTATAACTACTATAATACTGCTCCTTATGTACAAGGATATAACTACTATAATACTGCCCCCTATGTACTAGAATATAACTACTATAATAATGCACCTTATGTACAAAAATAAAATACTATAATACTGCTCCTTTGTACAAGAAATAAAAGATTAATACTGCTCCTATTTTACAAAGAATATAACTACTATAATACTGCCCCCATGTACAAAATATAACCTCTATAATACTGCCCCTATGTACAAGAAATAAACTATATAAAACATGCCCTATGTAAAGAATAATATAAATATAATCCCGCCCCCTATGGGACAAAATATAACTACTATAATGATTAAAAGGGAAAAATTAATACCGCCATATACCAGAAAACCCCATAAAATGCCAGATGCAGAAACCACTAATGTTTACCTACAAAAAATTTCCACCTGAAGGGTTTTGCCCTAGCCCCTACCCACACCGCCTATTCCTAGAGTGATTGTGCCCTGGTTACGGCTTTTCCATGTCATCAGTTTTCCATCTTCCATTTGCGGCTGGGCTCCCCCTTGGTTTGCCATCTTTGCCCTTAAACCCCGTCCCCCCCGGGCCCACAAACATTCAGTTTTGCCCCCCCAGGCAACACAACTTTGGGGCAAAAAACCTCCCCATTTTATGTGAGTATTCCACCAAAGGGTCACGTGACCACACCCCCCCCAAATCTCTCTATCTGGGGGCTCGCAAAACCCCAAAAAATCCCCATGCAAATAAAGCACAGGAAAAAAATTTTCACCCACCTTTTTCCCAAAACCAACTTCAGTAGCACTGGGAAAAGGGAAACACAGGGTTGGCCAAAACCAAAACAAAAAAACATTTGTCACAGTCCTAGTTTTTGGTAATTTTAAGGGGGCCTATACATTTCTTCGGGTTGCCCAAACCCTTAAAATCCTCCTTTTTCCCCACCCTTATACATTTTGAAACAGAATTTTTCCCCCCTATATAAAAAGCCCCATCGCGGGTTTTCTCACTCTCTGACAGAAATCAAATAAACTCCCCGTTTTAGGCAATTTGGGAACCCAAAAATTTTTTTATTTTTAAAAAACCAGAATAATGACAGAGAGAATTTTTTAAGGCATTTTTTTACTTTTCTGCAAATCAAAAATTTTCCAATTTTCCCTTTGTTTTGGCAGCTTTGCCCTTTAAAATGTAGGATTGGGTCAAAAAGTTTTGGACCTTCCCAAGTTTTCACAATGGGGTTTGGGAGGGAATTTTTGGGGCCCCTTTTTCCTAACAACTGTGTCACTGAGCAGTTTGGGGGGCCCTTGCTCGCACCTGCATTCACTTTGCCCCCAAATTTTTAACAATTTTAGATCAACTTTGTATGCCCCCTCCAAACATTGGGCTATTTCCCTTAAGCCACTTTTTAACCAGTTTGGCAGTAGCTTCGGGGCATTGTCCCTTTGAAGACCCTTTCCACTCAACTTTAACTCCGGCTTGTCTTAATTTGCTTCATATTGCCACATAATCTTTTTCCTCATATGCCAATTTTTTTGTGAAGTGCCCCCGTCCCTCCCGCAAAAAACCCCACAAAAATGATCTGCAAACCCCGGTTTCAAAAGGGGGTAGTTATTAGTTCCAAATTCTTCATTTTCCCCCCAACAATGGGATTATGGCCAAACATTTTAAATTTTTTTGTCACACCACAGGACCGTCTCCAAAAAAATAGGTTTTTTTTGTCATTACAAACATAACGGCTTTTCTAGGTTTCTTTTGGATAATTTTTTTCCCGAAAAGTGGCCTTTTTACCCATGTTGTACAGTACCGTTTCACTGTGGGTAATGACCAATTTTAAACCCGCCCCCGCCACCAACTTCACAAGGGCTTTTTCTTTTTTCTTGTTATATGCACATTCACAAGCATTCATCTCTAAAAGAAAA
>JAODAL010083518.1:0-11226 GCA_025379985.1 Phyllomedusa bahiana
CCCCCCTCCCGTCCCGGCCAAACACGCGTAACTGCGGGGCGTAATTACGTCCCCAGTTAAGCCGTGTGAACAAAAGCCTAAGAGGTGTAAATCTTCTATTCCTCCTTCTATCGAAGATTGGTACAATGAAATCAATTTTATATGTCGAATGGAGGAATTGGTGGCCCACTCCGCCGCTCAACTACTTCGGTTTAATAAATTGTGGTTCTATTGGTTTCAGTTCAAGTCTTCCGCCTCTTATCTGCTATCCTAGGGGCGGGACCCTTGGGACGGGCGGGTGCCCTTCGCATTGGATGGGAATCTGCCTGGACTCTCTCTCATGGCTGGAAGGCCCCCCTCAGGTGCCGGAATCGGTTGCTGGCGTATTTTGGACTGGGCTGTGGACCTGTTTTGTATTCAAACGTGCTGTATTACTAATTTTTTTCCCCTTATTTGTTGTCTGTTGTCAGTCCCCCCCTTCCATGTCTCGGTTTGTTTGTTTGTTAGCTACTTTAGGCTTAAAATTGTTTTTTTTTTAGCAGGAGTTTATTTTGAGGTTTTGCACACTTATTATGCAGATTTCCTAATTTTTTACTTTTTGCAATTTGTATGCCTTATTTTTGGTATGATATTTGCTGAGCTGTCTTATGGACAGCTCAAGTACATTGGACTTACTGCTATGTAATTGTTTCTTACAAACTTTGGTAGGGTTTTTTTCATATACTTTGAATTGCATGGTCTTTGCTTTATATGCTTTGTTTTACATTTTCTACTTCAATAAACTTCCTCTCAGAATTTAAAAAAAAAAAAAAAAATTTATGGCTCTGGGAAGGCGAGGAGGGAAAAACTAACGTGTCAACAACACAAAACCCAAAGTCCGAAAAGGGGATGTATCGCTTCATCAGTTTGGCTGTTCCATTGTGCTCTTCAGCTTCTAAGCTCAAATCCAAGGGCGTTTGTTCCCCTCCCAGCTGGGTGTTTCTTAACCAAAGGGATTACATCATCCCCCCTTTACTGTTCATGTTGGCTCTGTCTGCCCCCCCCCCCCCCCATGTCACTGTGTCTCTCTCTAAGAGCTGTTTACATACCACAGGCTTGTATTCATGTTTTCAATTAATCCATTCTTGTATAAACTCCTCCAGAGCTGTGCAGAGTGAAGTGCTCTCGGCCCCTGATGCTCCTATGTTTAGGCACAGTCGCACAATTGTGCTGTTTTCTGATTGTGGAAGCCCTGCAGTGTTACTCTGTTTCTTCTGGCTGTGCAGAGTGAAAATGTGACGCTCCCTTACTTTGAGTGAGAGGCAGGAATGCAATACCCAACGGGGGCCGAACAGAATGTAAATGAGCTCTCAGCTAGTGAAATGCAAGGAGGAGGAATCTGACCAGGACTGGAGATCAGTGTAAACAGAAGATAAGAGATCCGTTGATAAGACAGCTTTGCTAATGACAGCCAATTGCAAATTTGCTTGTATTCACTGTCCCCTTAAGGGCCGTTCACACAGCTTATTGCAGAACGGATTGCAGCCGTATTGCGCCGTACGCGCTGCAAAAGGCTGGAATCCTCCCGCCATTACGGGAATCCACAGTTTTTTCATAAGAATATGGATTCCTCTTTCCCCCTGCCGGGGAATCCGCCGGGTGGGGAGAAATTTAATCACATTACCCCGGGCGGGATAGCACCGTGGATAATGAAGTCATGGGGCCGGCGGGCAGAGCCCCCCCCCTTATTCCAGCTGTTTTGCGGGAAAAATCCGTCCCGCAATTGCGGCTTGTAAGCCTTAAACCCGGCCCTTATTTGAAGGCCATTCAATGAAATGATACGACCCCTTTAAGGGGTTAATGCTTGTCTGCAATTCGTTGAAGATCACCCGGACAAGGCAGAAAGCAATTGGAACTACGTTTTGTGGATGGACTAGACCAAAATTAAGCTTTTTGGTTTAATGGAGAGTGCTCCACAAGGAGTCATACCAGATACCGATGGCAGAGGTTCACATACTTTAGCCACTCACAAATGTGTGATATTAGATCATTTTCCTCAATAAACCTATAATTAAGTCTAATAGCTTTTTGTGCTCATTTGTTCGATTTGGTTTTCTTTATCTACTTTTAGGCTATGTTCACACGGCGTAATTGTGGAGTGTACGGTACGGCCTTAATTAAGCCGGGTGATTTGGTAGTCACGCTAATACGCGCGTACTCCTGCGGCGCGGAGGGGGGCGGGGGGAGTGGCTGCCCGCCGGCCCCATTGACATGCATTACTCGCGGCGTGTATTCGCCACAAGTACTTCATATCTCACTTATCTCCCCGCGCGTACAATACGATCGTAAACATGCAGCTGCATGTGAAAGCACCCTTTGGGTATGTTCACATGGCGTGTTGGACCCGATTTTGGATCAGTTTTTAGATCCGTGTTTCGGACCCAAACGCATCTAACAACGTGCAGTGTTATTTACATTGCTTTCTATGTAAAACACGCATCGGCGTTCAGGCAAGTGATCGTCGATGCGTGCTTCCCTTGTGTCATTCAGATCCATTCTAAGAATTGACATTGTCAATTTTTTGATCCAAAAGAAGCAGCAGGAACCCATTTAAAACTAAAGGGTGTGTTTCCTGCTGCACCCAAAACATGCATCCAAACACACAGCTGCATGTTGGATGCTTTTTTGGATCCGATGGAGTGCGTTTTGGATGCGATTTTTGGGGATCCAAAATCGCCGTATAACATACCCTAAAACACACAACGGCGTTCAAACGAGTAAATCGCTGATGCGTGTTTACTTGCTCTTTCGGATCCGTTCAAAAAAAATTGACAAGCCAATTCCTGATCCAAAAGACGCAGCAGACACTCTATTTTAAAACTATAAGAGTGTGTGTATGCTGCAGCCAAAGCGCATCCAAACATGCACCCGCGTGTTTGGGTGTGTTTTGGAGCCAATTGATGCAGCGCTTTTGGATGCGATTTTGTGGATCCAAAATTCCATTGTGAACATAACCTTAGAGTGAAAAATCTGATGTCGGTTTAGGTAACATTTATAAAGGAAAAATTTCCCAAAAGGGGTTTAAACTTTCAGCACCACTGTAAACCTCAAAATTTTCCCTCTCAAGTCATATGCCACGAGGTGGAGACTGAAGACCTGCAAACATACGTCTAGTATCTCGACAAGTACCTATTACTCTGTCACTAAATCGGCGCCAACCAATCAGAATGCAGGCTATTACAGAACCTAAAGAGACCCTGCATTCAAAGATTACATTTGGACAGAAGGTTTGGTTACCCGACTGTGGACCGTCATGATTTTTTTCCCACTGGGAAAAAAAAACAAAAAAACACTTCCCTTAATACTTTGTCCTAATTTTAACTCTCTAAGGGGCAAACAAATATTTTAAACATGAGAAAAAAAATTTAAGAATTCGAGGCATCTCTTTTGACTCTAATGATTCTTTTATTTCATTCTTGATTAAAACTGCATCTTTCAACCACAATCACCCTCTTACCAGTACATGTGATTTAAAGACCAAACAAAAATAAAAGAAAAATGTAAATAAAATCTGCTGTAAGACACACAATGTTAATCCCCGAGAACAACATCAACCTATTTTAAACATATATTTATTTTTATAATGTCCCCCTCTCGGTTTAGTGGCCTGAAAGGGGTTGTTCACTATATTTCATCCAGTCCTGTTTTTTTCGGTTCATTTTTAGTTCAGGGCATGTTTACGAAAGAAAGAATGACATATCTAAACAAAATTCAAAAAGCGGTTAACATGGCTTTCTGCTCTTGGACTATGTTACTCTAAAGGGTTTATTTTTAAGCTTTTAAAAAGGAGGGCAGTGAAGAGGAACCATAAAGCTATAAGGAAAAAAAATATCTAAATAATGAAAAAACACAAAGGGGAAAACAAAAGGCAGATGCAAAAAAAAAAAAAAAAAAAGTAAAACTAACCCAAAAATTTTTCTTAAAAAAAAATTTTAAAAAGAAAATGTTGGCCCCTTTTAAATGGTAAGGGAAATATTGTAAAGGGGGCGATGGGGAAAAACAAACCTTTTAAAGCTTTTTTTTCTCCACGTTTTTTACAAAGGGAAAATTTACTTCCTGTTGAATGGCAGGGGGATTAGGTAAACTCCCCTTAAAAGTTTTCAACCCAGAAGAATGCAGTTTTCCGCCTTAAAAAAAATTAAAATAGACAAATTCCCAGGACCTATGGTATACACCCAGTCCTAAGGGAGTTAAGTAATATGATAGATGGGCCCCCTTTTTTTAAATTTTCATGGACTGATAATAACGGGGTTTTCCAAAGTTTGGCGCTATAAATGTGGTCCAATATTCAAAAGGGGCAAAAGTGATTCGGAAACTATAGGCCGGTAAGTTTAACCTTGTTAAAGGAAAAATGTTTAAAGTTTTTCTAAATAGGGAGTACTCACTGAAAATAAATTATAACTTTCCCACAGGGGTTTTTGAAGGATCGGTCCTTCATTTTCATCGCTTCTATCGGGTAGGCATTGGATGTTTATATCAAATTTTTTTTTTTAAAGCATTTGATACTGTGCCAAAAAAAGGTTGGTAATAAAATGAGAACGGGACTGGGGGAAAATGTGTGCGGGGTGGGTAAGAAACGGGCTCAAAAAAGAAAACAAAGGGTGGAAATTTAAGGTGCATACTCGACGGGTCCCTGTTACTAGTGGGAAACCACAGGGCTCATTTTGGGCCCATCCTTTTAACATTTTTCATTAATGACTTACACATGGGTTGCACACTAGAATATCGATCTTTGCAGATGATCTGAGCTCTTAAAGTAAACAACACAATAGAGGGTAAATTTTTTTTACAAAGGGTTGATAAGTTGGGGGCCCGGGGAGAGAAATGCAGATAAGTTTAACACAGATAAAAACAAGGTTTGCACATGGGGAAAAAAATCCATTTCCATATTACTTGTTAAACGGAAAAACCCCTGGAAAAAGTGACATGGAAAGGGTTTTTGGGAAATCCTGGTGGACAGTAAACTTAATTGTACAGCCAGTGTTAGGCAGCATCTCCCAAAGGAAAAACAGGTCAAGGGGTTTTAAAAAGGGGGCATAGATCAATGATGAGAACACATTTACCATTAACAACCCACTGGCAGACCCACATGGAAAAATTGGGGAAAATACTTTTTTGGGCACCAGTCCAGAAAAAGACATTTGGGCTTAAAAATTTACAAAGCGGGAAAACAAAAATAAAAAGGGACTGGGGGACTGAAAAAACCCCAAAAGTTTAAAAAATTTTAGGGTATTTATTTTAGAGAAAAACAGTTTCGGGGGGGGGACACAATAAATATATTAAAGCAATATAGAGACTCTCCAAGATCTTTTTCAAACCCAGGACGTACCCAGAACAAGGGGGCATCCCTACCCCAAGAGTAAAAACATTTTTTAATGGGCAAAGAAAGGGATTTTTTAAATGAAAGACTGGGACTGTGGAAACTATCGCCGGAACTATCATGGTAAATTTCAAAAGGTTTAAAAAAGGGGTCGGATGCATTTGTAGACAAAAAAATAAACAAGTATTTTTAAAAGGCAAATTGTGGGGCGTATTCAGCGCGTAATTGCCTCAAACGCCCAAATGCACTCCCGAAATTACTTTAATTTATAGCTCTCATAGGCCAGCAAGTACTTCAAAAAAACCCCCGGGATATTTTCAAACAACAGTCTAGTATCTTGATCGCTCACCTGGTATGTGCTATGGGGGAACGCCCCGGGCCGGGTGAAAGGGGCCAAATAAATAAAAAAAGCTGTGTCTAGTAACACAAAGTCCAGTGAGACCCCCGCAGTCAGTTAAAAACTGTTTTTATTTTATTTTATCCAAACGTTTAAAATCCCAAATTTAAAATCATGCAGTGATGTTCGCATCATGTCGACGCGTTTTGGAACATTTACTTATTCATGACAAACAAATAAATAACATACATCCTTTAAATATGTCATAAACTTACATGATACAGTCACTTTACAAGTTCACGTGAACCCTTTCCCCCATTATCCACAAAAACAACATAAAAAAATTAAAACCACATCAGGTTTTATGGGCGCATTAGACACCTGCTCCTGGGGTGGGGGGGAACAAAAGAGGAGGCCTCTTATTTGGAGATTATATTTAAAACAACAATATTAATCTTAAATTCCAAAAATTGGGGTGGAAAAAATACCATTTGTAAATTTTCTAGATTAAAACTAATAGGGAAAAACACAAATATTAAATATACCCCCCAAATAGAAAAGCCCGGGCCCAAAAAATTTTCTATATTGCATGCAAGTTCAACCAACCAGGACATTCAAAAAGGGGGTTTTCCCAAAACCGGGGGAAATTAATAAGAAATAAAAGAAATTTTTTCATTAAAGGAAAATCCTTATTGGTTTCTCAAAAAGAAGTCTGTATGAAAATTGGAGAATGGGGGTTCCCACGTGGGTTACTTGATAAATTTCCATTAAAAAAGAAAATAGTATTCCTAGATCTAAATTTTAATTAAAAAAGAGAAAAAGGGAAAAGGCCCCCCAACACTAGGACACACAAAAAACAGTTACTTTTGCAACTCCACATTTACCCCCACAATAAAAAAAAATTTTGGGTGATATCTTTAAAAAATACTTCCACTACTCATGACACAAAAAAAATATGAGGAAGGGGTTAGGGGCAATTTTAAAATTTTGTACTAGAAAGGGCATTCATTAGGATCCTATTGTCCCCCCAGTTTTTTTTCCCTTAAAAGTAAAAATTTAAAAGGAAAATTTCCTTTTTGGGTTTATCTACCATGGATCAAATAAATTGGAAAATACACAATTATTACAGAAACTTTTATGGTTTTGCCCAAAAAATTTCCCACCCTATGTCAAAAATGAAACGTTTCAAATGAACTCATAAAATTAATTGTAACACAAAAATTCGTAATTTATTTAAAAAACCATTTCACAAATTTAGGGGTTCAATATGTAGGCGGGAAACCTCTACTTCTTTAAAAGGTGTGTATACCAGACCTTACAGAATAAAAAAACCTTTTAAAACAAGTGGGAATTTCTATGGCCACTAACATTTTTATTAAAAAGGGGGCACCATGGAGATACATCGGCTTTAACCCCTTAACCCCCGGAGCCTTTTTTTGGCCTCTCTGGACAGAGCCCTATTTTTAAAAATCTGTCATGTGTCCACTTTATGTGGGGAAAAAACTTTTTGACATTTTAAAACCTACCATGTGATTCAAGTTTGGTTTTCCCCTTTTCCTTTTGGCACTTTGGCTTTAAGTAGTAAAAAATTTTTGGTCCAAAAAATTTTGTTTATTTGTGAAAAAAATCAAAAAACCGGGGAAAAAATTTGAAAAAAAAAACCAATTTTAAAAACTTAAAAAAATTTCTGCAAGTAAGCCCGATTTTTATTCCCCCCTAAAAATATTTTTATAACTGGCATTTTCCCCTATGTCGGGCCTGTAGTTTGGGCCCATCATTTTTTTAAAATTTGTTTTTTTTTTTTTAAAACGACTTTTAGGGGGCCCTTAAAATTTTTAGTAGAATTTTAAAAATTTTAAACAAAATTTGCAATAAACTTTTTTTAAAGAGAACCATTTTCCAGTTCTAACGTGTTTTTTGTTTGGGCCTGTAATGTTAGATCCCCCTAAAAAATCCCCTCATCTAAGAAACACACCCCTTAAAGGTATTCAAAACCGCATTTAGGAAGTTTTTTTAAAACCCATTAGGTGTTTCACGGGAATTTAAAGCAAATTTGGAAAATTTGAAATTTCAAAATTTCACTTTTTTTGCAGATTTTAAATTTTTTATACATTGATCACAAAAAATACGGAAAAAGTGATCGGGGAAATACAACTTAATATTGTTTTCCCCAGATTCTGCCTTTTTCCAGAATATCCCATATTGGCCCTAGGGCATATTTTGGCTCAACCACAACCCCCCGGGAATGGGAGGAGCACCTACGGACTCTGGAGCCCCTTTTTCCTTTCCCTTTTTTAAATTTGGGGGCCCCTTTTCAGGTTTGCGGAAAACCCTAAGGTTCCAAAACTTAATAAACTCCCCAAAAAATTTACCCCTTTTGGGAAACTAAAACCCCTTTAAAGGGAATAAAATTTCCAGGGGTTATGACATATCGCCCCCAAAAGGGTGTGCCCACAAAAAATTTTAGGGGTTGGGCTGTAAAAAAGTAAAAAAATTTTTTTTTCCAATAACCCTGAAATTTTTGCGAAAATTTTTAAATTTTTTTTACAAGGAATCCGGGTAAAAAAGCCCCAAAAACCCTTTGTTACAAAATTTTCTTCCAAGTTGGGCAATACCCTACATGGGGTTGGAAATCTGCTTTTTTGGGCCGCAGGGCGGGGGGTAAAAGGGGAGGGAGCGCAAAATTTTGGGCTTTTGGGAATGCAGATTTTGGTGGGGCCATGTAAAACAAAATAAAAACCCCAAAAAGTCCCCGAACAGGTAAAACCCTTTTCCAAAAAGTAAACCCTATTTTGGATTCGGGCACGCCCAAAGAACTCATCTGGGGGTGTATTGTCTTTTTGGGGGTGCAAAAGGGTTTACAAAGTTGTTTTTTTTGGGCATTGGGCTATGAAAAATGGGGGAAAAACGAAATTTCCCGCCATTTTTTTTTGGGAGTTTAAAATTTTACAGCTTTCCCCCCCGGGTGAAAAATGACAGGAATCTTTACTTTTGGGGTCGGAAACAATTGCAAAGGTAAAAGTTTTTTATATATTTTTTTTAAATGTTTTATTTCTTTTACCAATAAAAAAAGGTCTTAAAAAAATTGGGTTTTTTAAATGTTGTTCTGTTCTGAAAAAGCCAAAACTTTTTTCCATTTTTTCTGTATACGGAGATGATTCTGGGCTTGTTTTTTGGGGGATGATTTTAAAATGTTTTTTTTAGTAAAAATTTGGGGGGGCATATGCCCTTTGACCCATTTTTTTATTAAGGGTTTTTTTGTGAGGCTTTTTTGAAAAAAAATAAAACATTCCGTATTTTATTTTATTTTTATTTTTTAAAAAAAGCGGTTTTCCCCCCTGCAGTAAAAACTGACATACTAGTATTTCTCATCAGTCGATACGATTACAGCGATATCCAAAATTTTATTTTTTTTAAAGTTTTAAAGCCCTTTTTTCAATAAAACACTTTATTCAAAAAAGGAAAAACACGTTTTTTTTCATCGCCAAAAAGTCGGGGAGGGGCCATAAAAATTTTTTTAAATTTTTTTTTTTGTCGGAGCGTGTAGGGTTTTTTTTTTTTCGGGGAAGGGGTTGCTTTTTTTTTGGTATTAAAAGTTTGGGGGGGACAAGAAATTTTTATCATTTTTTAAAACCTTTTTTTGGAAGGCCCGGGTGGGAAAAAAATACTGCAACCTAGAAATTTTTTTTTATTTTTTTTTTTTAACAACGCTCACTGTGCCCTATCCTGACCATTTTGCTTTAAAAAATTTTTTGGTTTTCCTTCGAATTTAAGGCGATACCCTATTTTTATAGTTTTTTTTAAAATTTTTTAACACTTTAAAAAAAAAAAAAAGGTTTTTTTTTGTGGGTTTAAAAAATATTTATTCATCGCTGTTTTTCCCGAGAGCCATAACTTTTTTTATTTTTTCCCTATAAAAAGACTGTAATGGGGGTTTTTTTTTTTCCGGGGTGAACTGAAGTTTTTAATTGGTACAACTTTGGCGTCTATATGAAATTTTTTATTGCTTTTTATTCAATTTTATGTGCTGCCCAAAAAGTACAAAAATCGCAATTCCCGTGACTTTTTTGGGTTTTTTTTTTTATTTGGGGTTTAAACCCAAAAGGGGTTTAAAAAAACATACAGATTTATCGGGGGGGTCGTTAAAAGCACCGGGGGGCGAAAACCAAAAAATTTGGGAAATTTATTTATTTTTTTATCTTTTTTTGGGGGGATTGGGGGTTTGGGAAAGGGGAAAAGGGGCGGGGTTTTTATTTTTTTTTTTTTTGTGTTTTTTGGTTTTTTCTTTTTTTTTTACTTTTTACATTTTTTTTTCTTTTTTCCCCTTTTTTTTTAAATTTAAACTTCTAACAGCAATCATCAGATTGCTGTTAGAATCAGACCAGTGCAAAAGTAAAACAGTACTGTTTTACTGGTTCCCTTACAACCCCCCTGTCCCCCATGGGCCCCCAATGCATTGCCCGGGGAAAGGTGACGTCAACGGGTACCCCCGGGGAAATGGTTCACTTCCCCAGGGGGGATCAAAGAGGGGATGGTGAAGGGATTACAGTGCGGGAGCCCGCCGGGGGAAAAGGGATGGGGGGAGCTCACTTTCCCCCTGCCCGGGCTTTATTATCCAAGCCCATGACGGCTGCGGAAAAGGGAAACGGTAATCACCCCCGGCCGGGGCCCCCCCCGGCCGGGGGGGATGCGGCATCGGGCCACGGGAATTTTCCGCTGTCCCCGTTTTCGATCTGGGGGGCCGCCCGCAAAACCCCGCGGATCGCCAGGGGCGTATTTGGGTAATTCCAATTGCGGGAAATCCCCTTCCCGCTAGGGCGTATCCATACGCCCTAAATTTTGGGGGAAAGGGGGTTTAAAATACAAGGGAAAGAAAAGGGGGTTTAAAAAACCATAAAGAGGTGGAGACCAGAAGGAAAAAATTTCCCCCAAGAGAGGCATGGTGGATCTTTAGACTAATAACCGAGATGTCCGCTAGGTCCAAAAAAAAGATACAAAATAAGTGGTCATTAATTTAAAATGTATTGATTTATCTGTTTTTTTTTTTTTTTTTTAAAATTTTTAATTTTTTTTTATGAAAGGGTATAAAGTTGGGAATGTGTCCCCGTGAACGTCACGTACTGTAAACATGGTTTATTTTTTACTGACATATTTAAAGGGGTGTATGTTTTTTTGATTTTTTTATGTCATGAGTAAGGACTAAAGTTCCCCAAAATCACTGCATGATGTTTTTTTGATTTTAAAATTTTGATATAATAAAATACAGAATCATTTTTTTTAAATGACTGCGGAGGTCTTTGCTGGACTTTGGGGTTTCACGGGGAACCCTGCTTTCTTTCATTTCTTAACCCCGCCCTATTGTGGCGCACACCGCTATTGTGAACCTACCCTTAAAGGGGCGTTCCCCCCCGGCAGATACCTGACCGGGAAATTTGTTTTTGTTTTGCGGCTTTGGGTCCCCCCCCCCCCCCCCCCCCCGGGGGGTTGGGTTGGGGGCAGTGGGTTGGGGGGGGCGACTGCTTTTTTCCCCCCGATGAGCGGAGAAAAAGCC
>JAODAL010083519.1:0-11225 GCA_025379985.1 Phyllomedusa bahiana
ACAAAACATGCACTCACAATAGATATAAAACATACGTGCATTCACTATAGATATATAAACATACATGCACATCACTACAGATATAAATATACATGCACACTCACTACAGATATAGACATACATGCACACTCACTACAGATATAGATATACATGCACACTCACTACATATATACTGTAGACATACATGCACTCACTATAGATATAAACATGTATAGATATACATGCACACTCACTACAGATAGATAGACATACATGCACACTCACTACATATAGACATACATGCACACTCACTACATATAGACATGCATGCAGTCACTACATATAGACATACATGCACACTCACTACATATAGACATGCATGCAGTCACTACAGATATAGACATACATGCACACTCACTACAGAATAACATAACATGCACACTCACTACAGATATACTGTAGACATACATGCACTCACTATAGATATAAACATGTATGCACATATGCTACATACAAACACACCCAATACAAACTACACAGACTTAAATGTAATTACTCACATGCTTTTGCACACAATAATAAAGCTGAACAAAAAAAACACATTTTTCTAATGCTACATATACAGAAACACACACACAATCCCACAAAAATACACTACATATCTGCATTAGTTGTAGCATTTTACACACACTTGACTCTTACCTCTACAAAGTAGAGGACGGGCCCCAGCAGCTGTGCCCGGGAGCAGAGGAAGGAATAGCAAGTGAAAGTCAGCACTAGACAAGTGCCGGCCGACGAGAGTCTTCTGCTGCTGCTGGCTCAGTGGCTGGGGGCAGACACTCAATTATTTCCCCCTAAGCAGGGGCCGATAGATGCTGGAACCGCTGGGCAGTAGCATTAGACGTCACTGTGCTGCTCAGATGCTGATTGGGTGATGTACAATGCTGCTGCCCTGTACTCAGGTATACTATGCGCTGTATGCTGCTGACATTCACACTGCACCAACCTTGTTTCTTCTTCTATCTCCTAAGCACTCGGTGCTGTAAACCGTCACCCAGGGTCCGCAATGCCCCCACAACCGGGAGTCGCCCCCCTTAGTGACAGGCAATGGGATGTTATGACGGGATTCGGCAGCAGTGAACAGAAAGTCACTGTTCATTACCAGGCGGGCCCCCCTGTGCTGGCGGGCCCCATAGCAGTCGCTATGTCTGCTATGCCGGTAGTTCCGCCACTGCCCACAAGGATGGGAACTCTCTTGATCTTGTTTTCTGTCATCTTTCCTCAATCTCTAACTTCCCTAATTCTCCTTATGCTCTCTCTGACCACAACCTTATTTCCTTCATTATCACTAGTTCTCAGCCTTCTCTGGACAAACCTGCCCATCACACATTCCGAAATATCCGCTCCATTAATTCTCAGAAACTCACAGACACCATACAGTCCTCACTGCCCCCAATCTCCTCCCTCTCCTGTCCTGACCTGGCTACAATGAAACTCTCACAACCACCCTGGACATGTTGGCACCACACAGACACCGCACCACCAGGGTCAGATGCCGGCAGCCTTGGCACACGCCTCAGACTCACTTCCTGCAGCGCTGTTCCAGGTGTGCTGAGCGTCTGTGGAGAAAGTCAAAAGCTACCTGCAGACTTTCTCCACTATAAATTCATGCTCCGGACTTATCACACTGCCCTTCACAGCGCCAAACAAAAATATTTCACCTCCCTCATCTCAACACTACACAACAACCCAAAACGCCTGTTTGACACCTTCCACTCCCTCCTAAGGCCTAAAGCTCAGGCCCCGGTTACTGACCTCTGTGCTGAAGACCTGGCCACTCACTTCAAAGAGAAAATTGAAAATATCCGTCAAAACATATCTCAGTCCCCAAGTAATACCCATCCCATCCCCTCCCGCACGTCCTCTAGTCTACTCTCAGCCCTTGACCCGACGACAGAGGAAGAAGTGTCCAGGCTTCTCCTGTCTGCGCGCCCCACCACATGCTCTAGTGACCCCATTCTCTCCCACCTCGTCCAGTCTATTTCTCCAGCTGTCCTCTCTCACCTTACTGCAATCTGTAACCTCTCTCTCTCCACTGGGATCTTTCCATCTTCCTTCAAACACGCCATCAAAACCCCTTAACTTAAAAAGCCATCTCTGGACCCGTCCTGTGCTGCTAAATATCGACAAGTCACTAATCTGCCCTTCATATATCAACTCCTGGAACGCTTGGTCTACTCTTGCCTAATCCGCTATCTCTCTACTAACTCTCTTCTTGACCCTCTGCAATCAGGTTTCCGCACCCTACACTCCACGGAAACTGCCTTAGTTAAAGTCTTAAATGATCTCCTGACAGCAAAATCTCAGGGTAACTCCTCATTGTTGCTGCTCTTGGTTCTCTCTGCAGCGTTTGACATTGTAGATCACCATCTTCTCCTCAGCATGCTCAGCGCCATTGGCCTCCAGGACACCGCTCTTGCTTCGTTCTCATCTTACCTGTCTGATTGTTCCTTCAGTGTCCCTTGTTTTGCATCTACCTCCTCTTCTATACCTCTTGCTGTTGGCGTTCCTCAGGGATCAATTCTAGGTCCTCTTGTCTTTTCACTCTACACAGCTCCCACTGGAGAAACCATCAGCAGATTTGTTCTTCAGTACCATCTCTATGCTGATGACACCCAATTATACACCTCCTCCCGTGACATCACTCCTACTTTCCTACAAAACACCAGTAACTGTCTGTCCGCTGTCTCTGACATAATGTCCTCTCGCCATCTGAAACTAAACCTCACTAAAACTGAACTTCTTGTCTTTCAGCCATCGAGTAACCAACCCCACCCTGCTATTTCTGTTTCTGTATGTGTTACCACCATTACTCCTAGGCAGCAGGCCCGCTGTCTGGGGGTTATATTAGATTCTGATCTGACTTTCACCCCCTATATCCAATCCCTTGCCCGCTCCTGTCACCTGCACCTCAAGAACATCTCAAGAATCCGTCCGTTTCTCACTGTGGAAATAAGTCAATCTCTAATTGTGGCCCTTATTATTTCTCGTCTTGACTACTGTAATTCCATGCTTATCGGTCTACCTCTCTGCAAACTCTCCCCTCTCCAATCTGTCCTGAATGCAGCAGCCAGGCTCATCTTTCTCTCCAGCCGCTATACTAATGCCTCTACCCTGTGTCAGTCACTGCACTGGTTGCCCATCCAGTACAGGATACAGTATAAACTCAGCACTCTCACCCATAAAACTCTCCACAACGCTGCACCCCCTACATCACCTCCCTCGTCTCTGTCTACCACCCAACCCGCTTTCTCCACTCTGCTGCTGATATCAGGTTACACTCATCAATCATCCGAACCTCCCATGCCCCTCTTCAAGATTTCACACGTGCGGCACCAGTTCTCTGGAATATGCTACCACGGACAATCAGGCACATTCACAACCCTCATAGTTTTAAGAGGGTCCTGAGAACATATCTTCTCAGTCTGGCCTACCAAGATCCCTAACTGCTATCACACACATAAGTCAGTCCCTACACTAGGGCACTCACAGGCACTTATCTGTATATGATGTACTGTCAGTGTGGCAGGTTCATCCCATTTTTCAGGGTAAACCACCCCCTATTTATGAAACATGGCTGGACCATGCAAACTTGGCACTTCTCACCCTTCGTCTCACCCTATACCCTAATAGATTGAAAAGCTCTCACGAGCAGGGTCCTCACACCTTGTGTCTCATCTGTAAGTACTTTTAATGTGTAATGTCTGTACGTTTACCCTTGAATTTGTAAAGTGCTGCGGAATATGTTGTCGCTATATAAGTAAAGATTATTATTATTATTTGCCACCTCCAGAATGTCATTGTGCCACTCTCTGACCTCATGCTGCTGCTGCCGTCACCTCCGCACTCTGTCACTGTGCCACTCTGTAGCCTACTGATGTTGCCACCTGAGCCCTCAGCTTGTTTTTTTCCAGCTGTCGCTGCCATGACTTTATCAGGCTACATTCCCCCTTCAGTTTTTTGGTCAGTTTTGCCCTCTTAAGTGCCCAGGGAATTTTTATAGTGAAGCGATTTCTAAAGCGGCGGCAGTCAAAATGCATATAAATACTAAAACACAACATTGTATGAAGACCAAACTAAGCTCCCTCTGCATATTTAAGCATGGCACAACGTTCTACAGCACCCTACAGGCTCTGTGCAGCCTGGAAATAAATAAATAAATAAGGGAACATATCCGTATGGCAGAAATTATAATAAAAATAATACAAAGAAAAATGTGTTAACTTTATGTTGTTTAAACAAAGATAATTAATTTTTTGTTTTGTACTTTAAAAAATTATTATGTATGAAACATGATTTTTCTGCGTGAGTTGAGACCAGTGGGAAAAAACATATTAAGGAGTACCATCTAGTAAGCCTCCCTATCATGAAGTAAATACTCCAAATTACCTCCCCTCTGTGGTCTTAAAATTCTTTCAATGCCTATTAATTGTAAACCTTTTGTATTTGCATTGTGACACTCCATAAAGTGTTGTGAAGCACTGGATTTAGTCCTAGTTTTAAGTATGGTTAAGATCAAAACAAAAGCTCGAGAAAAACGCACCTTCAATTTTCGTGTGGTACTACCCACATACATCAAGTTGCACAATGAGCACTTGATATAAACTACGTGGGTGGTATTACAATTGATGTATTTGTGGATGGAAAATTATTTGGAACCATTAAAATTCAAAAATTCTTTAGTTGGAAATACAAACCCACAGGTTTTACAGGGAAAATGGTCACATTTGACAAAACCCTTGTGTCGTAGCCAGGTAGATGAAAGATTGACATTATTAATCGCACTCGGAGATAGAATATTACCTATTGTTTCACTTTTTCTGGAGACAATTTTACATCCGTTCTGCAAAATTTGATTAAGTATATCATCATCATTTAATAGGGGGAGGTATTTAAGAACAATTTCTTTAACCTTTTTAAATTTTTGCGTGTGATTAAGTACTGGAGTTGGTTGGTGATCAGAAAAAACCCGACTTTGGTTAGATGTATTGGATTTATTAGATTATAAACTCTCTCTTGCACGTGGGTCAACTTTTTGAGCCGCTCTACTTAATGTCCAAGTAGGATAACCCCTAGCCCTCAATCTGTCAAAAATAATACCTTTTTCCTGATTATAATCATTTGGGGAACTACAATTCCTTTTTGCTCTTGTAAGCTCACCTATTGGAATGGCCTGTTTAGTACTTTTTGTGTGGAAACTACAATAATGTAAGATAGTATTGCCTGATGTGGGCTTCCGATAAGTTTTAGACCTAATTGTGTTATCTGTATGAACCCCCAACTCAAGATCCAAAAATGTAATCTGTTGTTTGTGGTATTGAAAAGTGAACCTAAGATTCAACTGATTGTTATTTAAATAGTCCACAAAGAGTGGTATAGCAGACACATCCCCCCTCTAAATAATGAGGAGGTAATCTACGTATCTGCCATACCACTCCAAGTGCCCAACAAAAGGATTGCTCTCCGAAAAGATGTATAAATGTTCCCACCAGGAAACTGTCAGGTTGGCCAGAGAGGGCGAAAATTTTGCCCCCATAGAGACCTCCTTTGTTTGCAAAAACATGTCTTCATTATATTAATTTTAATGGTTCCAAATAATTTTCCATCCGCAAATACATTGATTGTAATACCACCCACGTAGTTTATATCAAGTGCTCATTGTGCAACTTGATGTATGTGTGTAGTACCACACGAAAATTGAAGGTGCGATTTCTCGAGCATTTGTATGATATTAACCATACTTCAACTAGGACTTAATTCAGTGCTTCACAACACTTTATGGAGTGTCACAATGCAAATACAAAAGGTTTACAATTAATAGGCATTGAAAGAATTTTAAGACCACAGAGGGGAGGTAATTTGGAGTATTTACTTCATGATAGGAAGGCTTACTGGATGGTACTCCTTAATACGTTTTTTCCCACTGGTCTCAACTCACGCAGAAAAATCATGTTTCATACATAATAATGTTTAAAGTACAAAACAAAAAATTAATTATCTCTACATATTTGTTTAAACAACATAAAGTTAACAAATTTTTCTTTGTATTAATTTTATATAATTTCTGCCGTACGGATATGTTCCCTTTATTTATTTATTTATTATTTACGTCTATTCTCATTTTCATTAGTATTATGGTTTATTGTTATATTTTATTATAATTTAAGTATTATTTTGGTTAATAATACTGTTGGAAATAATGCCATTTATTCCTCTCCTCTGCTGCTCTATATTATTGCTCTTTTGCAGTGTTCGTATCATTAACATTGTATCATCAGTTAAGACGATCCTCCTGACACCAATGCGCGTGTCTAGTTCACTGTGTGTTAGTGGCACGCATTGCGTTCCACTCTTAGTCCCTTCCGCCTTCCGGTGACGTAAGTGTAGGTTGTTTTCTACTCCACGTGATGACAGCGTTATGGTCTCAGGTAAGATACATTTTCTCAGGTGTTCTCATTTTTACTTATTTGATTGTTTTTAGCACACTATAATAAGGCTTGCATTCTAATTGAGTATTGCTACGTCTAAGGTCGCTGTATCGCCCCAAACATGTCAGCGACTCATTCCCACATGTCTCTCTGATTTGCTAGCCTGTCTTTGCACCTTTGCACGTTTGTTGAGTGTTTTTGTACCAGCAGTTGTCCATCAATAAAGTCCTTTTTTATTCGCTATCCCAGTGCTGATCATCTGGACTTTTATTTTCAAAACTGTAATGGGACAGAACAAAAAAGAAGCAAAAGCAAATGCTGCAAAACTGGCTTTGGATGAACTTTGTCAGTATGAAGAATGTGAATCGTATGTCCAACTTACAGAAAGTAAAAACACGAGTACTTCTGGAGGCCCTCCCCTGTAACCGGTGGAACAAAGTACATCCACACAGATTTCAAGTGGTTTAAGAAAGCAAGTTGATAAACGTTCATTTCTTCATGAACAGATAACACAGGTGATAAAGGAAAAGTTTGCTGAACTTGTATCTAGGTGTCCAGATTTTGAAAGCTGTGGAAATTCTTTAGCTGCATTTGTAATGGAAAAGGCTCCTCACCCAAACGCCTCCAAGACTATACAAGAACTAATAATAATAATAATCTTTAGAACCTATAGAGAAAGCGTTTCCTTCACCCTCGTCTGTCATATCTGTGTACCTTACCTCTTGCCTCTGTCCCTTGACAACGAACCATTGCCGCCTGTCCTGACCTTACCGCCTGTCCCCGACTCCGAGTTTGCCTTACAATTTTGTACCACGCTACAACTCGGCTGCCACCGCAAGCAAGTCACGTCAGGGGTAGCAACCTGGTAGACAGGGTCTAGTGAAAACTGGGACCTATTTAGAGTCTGCTCCCTGTCGTGGCTATTGCCATCGCTTGCGGTGGTCCAGTGGATCCACTACCGCTGTCCGTGACAACATGAAGCATTGAAATGACGTTATTCATCCCGTAGTCCTGGCGACTGACAAATAACGTATCCACATGAAAGGGCCTAAGCAAACAGCAGGTGTCACGAATGAGCTGCCACTGGCCGACATTAAAATTACACAGGGGTGTACTCCTGTCCGCTTGGATCATCAATAAACCATTAATAGCCTTTCTCTGTTCATAGAGTTGTTCCAACATAAATGTCACATATCAGCCTATGTTGGGGGAGGCCGGTCTGCCACTGCAGCTTAAGGAGGGTGTGCTTGGCGGTGTAAGAACGGCTGAAGTGCATGCAAAGTTTCCTGGCCATTTTTAGAATGTCTTGCAGATGGGTGTAAGACTTGAAAAACCAGATTGAACATGAAAATGCCTTTGCAGGAGCAGGCTCACCCTCCTCCTACGCAGCGCGGACACCATGTTCTTTTCATCATCTGTCATAATGGTTCTAATTTTCAGTTGTCGCGGAGAAAGCCACAAATCGATGTCATCTTACATGACCCGGAGCATTTCCTCTTGTGTGTGACTTTGTTCACCCAGGGGACTACTCCTGTCCACTTGGATCATCAAAAATCGTTAATGGCCTTTCTCTGTTCATCAATTTCCACCTGTTCAATAATTTCCCCCTGTTAAATATTTTATTCCTGTTCATCAATTTCCCCCTGTTCAATAATTTCCCCCTTAATATATTTATTCCTGTTCATCAATTTCCCCCTTTTTCAATAATTCCCCCTGCTAATATATTTATTCCTGTTCATCAATTTCCCCTGTTCATCAGTTCCTGTCTGCCCGTGTACCCGACTTTTCTGCTACGTTACCTGACCTCGAATCCCGCCACCTGCCCTGACCTGTTGACCTGACCTTTGACTACGAGTTTCGTCTTATGATTCGGTACCTCGCTGCGCCTCGGCTGCCACCGCAAGCTAGTTGCGCCAGGGATAGCGACCTGGTAGGACTCCCACCGCAGAAAGTCCATCCTGCCTTGCGGTGGGCTCTGGTTAAGACCAAGACCTATTTAGACCCCACTCCCTGGCGTGGCCGCTACCACTGCTTGCGGTGGTCCAGAGTAGCCACTACCCGTGTTCGTTACAATGACAAAAAGTGAAATGCCAAGTTTCCTGCCAGTTCTTGAGTAGTGCAGAGTTCCCACTTGAAAAGGGAGGGACTGCAGTACCACCAACTTGGAAAGGAGCAGGGTCATCTTCTGCACTTGGGGATGGCTAGACGCATACTGCTGTCTCTTGGCAATTCGCTCGTGAACGACTGTTTGGGCACCATGAGTGCCGAGAAGCAGCAGTATCTGGACCGGTAGATGATGGAAAAGACAGGGAGTTGTCTTCGGTAAGGTGGTGAAGCCTTGATTTGCCTGAAATAGGAGGCGTGCCACTGGGTGCGCTGCTTTTGGGAAACAGAATGGACCACCACATCTGAAACACTATGGTGAAAACTGCATGATGTTGATGCAAGGGCGTGGTGCCAACGTTAGGTCCCTGGTCACGCTTTACTTTCTGCCCACAGATTCTACATATAGTTATTTTCAACCCTCCTCTGGTGTTTCATCAAAAAACTAGCACACTGCCGAGTAGGTGATTTTACCACCAAAGCTCCGCACTGACTGACTGTTTCAGCCGATGACCCGGTGAGCCCCTGTACCGCTACTTTCTGGGACCTGCAAAGTGGGTGGTCTAAATCATGGCCATTTGGCTCCCAACCTCGCACTGCTGCCACCCTGCTGACTCCCGGCCACACTACCGACTTAAGTTCTGCGCCACTGCCTGACACGCAAGCTGCCTCTCTCTTCTCCCAATGATAATGATGAAGCCCTTGTAAAAGTTGGTCTGGGTCACTCATAGCACACATGACTTTCAAAACCCCCATATCTGATGACACCCAACTTTACCTCTCCGGCCCAGACATTAACTCTCTACTGTCCAAGATCCCAGATTGTCTGTCGTCCAAATCCTCCTTTTTCTCCTCCCGTCTCCTAAAACTTAACATAGAGAAAACGGAATGCTTCCAGGGCGGGGACAATTGGTAGTCGAGGGTAGGCAACCACATAGGGTGCCACTTCATCCCAGGGAGAAAAGGGGGCACAAGGAGGCATGGACTGACTTGTCCATGTGGGGTCATTTTATGCCTTGTTTAACTAGGGCACCTTACCTTGTCCCAGCCTTGCTTGCTTCACCCGGCTCCCAAGTGCGATCGGCTACATTGATTAGTGTTTGCCCGTCACTGCCATCGATCTCAACGGTGTCACTGTACAAAGCCTGACCACTCACAACATAACCCTCCATTGCAACTCTCCTCATCACTATTTGTCTGCTTCTGCAAGAAGCAGCAGATGTCTTCCCCACCTCTTTGCTGCCCACTGTCCTCAAATATTTTGTCCTCACTGTATAGTGGTGCAGAAGCCACAGCACATAGTAGTTCTCTGGCTGTGAGAAGCGAACAGGACAGAGGTGGGTTGAGGACAGATGAGAGCCTCTCACCTGCTCCCGGGCCATGCCAATTAGGGGTAGTGTGTGACAAACCCATCGACTCTTGGCTGGGTTGTCAGATGTCATCTGGGAGAAAATGTATGACCTAGTGTGTGGTCAACACATGGCCAGTAGATGACACCGGATGCTGTGGCCTCGCAGGGTGACTCCTGTTGTGACATCCCCTTACTGTGCTGCAATCTGTGGCAGCTTCAGGAACCTACTATTGTGTGCTTTGACGCTATTATAGGATCTTATCCCTCAGCTTGTTTTTTTCCAGCTGGCGCTGCCATGACTTTATCAGGCTGCGTTCCCACATCAGTTTGTTGGTCAGTTTTGCCCCCGTAAGTGCCCAGGGAATTTTAGAGTGAAGCGATTCTAAGAGCGGCGACTGTCATGTGCATGTCATACTAAAACACAGCATTGTATGAAGACCACACCATGCTCCCTATGCATATTTAAGCATGGCACAACGTTCTACAACACTCTACAGGCTCTCTGCAGCCAGGAAATAGCTGTTTTTTAATGTGATTCATCGCAAATTTATTCGGGTCCAAACGAATTTTGTCGGAAAATCCGGCGAACTCGGCGGATCGAATTTTTGAGAAATTCGCCCATCTCTAATTACGTTACGTGGCAAATTTCTTCACCTCGCCCTGAGTGCAATTTAGCCTAGGAACGGGCCTGATTCAGGAGATGGCAGCATAATTGGTGAGTAACAGAAATACATACTGATCATGTAGTGGAGAATGCTCCACACATCTATTTTTCCCCAGGTCTGCCACCATACTTTGTAGAGTCAATGAGACCTGACTGACAAGATACGGGCTAGATGAGAGGACTGGTCATAGAGAGAAGATAATAGTATTTGCATATTTGAAACCTAAAACCTCTTAGAAAGAGAGCAAATGAAAACATAGGGTGACATGTATGAACGGGGCTGCGCCAGTTTCCTGATGTACTTTGAGCCAAAAAGAATGTATGAACAGGCGCACTCTAGACTTTGGTGTGATAAGTCCCTTTGTAATGTGCCAAGGACACTTTTTAGTGTGCCAAAGATTAGAGACGTTCTGTGGGCGCGTCACACCACATTCATAGAAGTAGACATTTATGATTCTTTGATGTCAGACCTAGGTGCATAACAGAACAGCCAGGTCAGGTTAAAGGTGGTGCCTGAGCCAGACTTGTCGTATTGGCACTACAATGCACCTATACATATGAACTGAAGAAGAACAGGTTCATACATTCTGGCGCATTCTATACTACCTTTGAGCTATTTAAATCAGCGCCAAGTTCATAC
>JAODAL010083520.1:0-11225 GCA_025379985.1 Phyllomedusa bahiana
TATACAATGTGCCCCAGGGCTGTTATTTTACAATTTTCTCTCCAGTCTGTGATGATACATTGTTGCTGTCCAGGTCTTTGTTGATACATTGTTGCTCTCCAGGTCTGTAATGATACCTTGTTGCTGTCCAGGTCTTTGTTGATACATTGTTGCTCTCCAGGTCTGTAATGATACAATGTTGCTCTCCAGGTCTGTGATGATACATTGTTGCTGTCCAGGTCTGTGATGATACAATGTTGCTGTCCAGGTCTGTGATGATACATTGTTGCTGTCCAGGTCTGTGATGATACATTGTTGCTCTCCAGGTCTGTGGTGATACAATTGCCTCCAGGTCTGTGGTGATACATTGTTGCTGTCCAGGTCTGTGATTATACAATGTTGCTCTCCAGGTCTGTGATGATACATTGTTGCTCTCCTTGTCGGTGATGATACAATGTTGCTCTCCAGGTCTGTGATGATACATTGTTGCTCTCCAGGTCTGTGGTGATATAATGTTTCTCTCCAGGTCTGTGGTGATACATTGTTGCTCTCCAGGTCTGTGTTGATACATTGTTGCTGTCCAGGTCTGTGATGATACAATGTTGCTGTCCAGGTCTGTGATGATACATTGTTGCTCTCCAGGTCTGTGGTGATACAATGTTGCTCTCCAGGTCTGTGGTGATACATTGTTGCTGTCCAGGTCTGTGGTGATACAATGTTGCTCTCCAGGTCTGTGGTGATACATTGTTGCTCTCCAGGTCTGTGATTATACAATGTTGCTCTCCAGGTCTGTGATGATACATTGTTGCTCTCCAGGCCCTGTGATGATACAAGTTGCTCCCCGGGGCCCTGTGATTATACAATGTTGCTCTCCAGGTCTGTGATGATACATTGTTGCTCTCCAGGTCTGTAATGATACAATGTTGCTCTCCGGGTCTGTGATGATACATTGTTGCTGTCCAGGTCCATGATGATACATTGTTGCTCTCCAGGTCCGTAATGAAACAATGTTGCTCTCCAGGTCTGTGATGAATCATTGTTGCTCTCCAGGTCTGTGATGATACATTGTTGCTCTCCAGGTCTGTGATGATACATTGTTGCTCTCCAGGTCTGTGATTATACATTGTTGCTCTCCGGTCTGTGATAATACAATGTTGCTCTCAGGTCTGTGATAATACAATGTTGCTCTCAGGTCTGTGATGATACATTGTTGCTCTCCAGGTCTGTGATGATACAATGTTGCTCTCCAGGTCTGTGATGATACAATGTTGCTCTCCAGGTCTGTGATGATACAATGTTGCTCTCAGGTCTGTGATAATACAATGTTGCTCTCAGGTCTGTGATGATACATTGTTGCTCTCCTTGTCTGTGATGATACAATGTTGCTCTCCAGGTCTGTGATGATACAGTGTTGCTCTCCAGGTCTGTGATTATACATTGTTGCTCTCCAGGTCTGTGATGATTCATTGTTTCTATCCTGGTCTGTAATGCTACATTGTTGCTCTCCAGGTCTGTGATGATACAATGTTGCTCTCCAGGTCTGTGATGATACATTGTTGCTCTCCAGGTCTGTGATGATACATTGTTGCTCTCCAGGTCTGTGATGATACAATGTTGCTCTCCAGGTCTGTGATGATACAATGTTGCTCTCCAGGTCTGTGATGATACAATGTTGCTCTCCAGGTCTGTGATGATACATTGTTGCTCCCAGGCCCTGTGATGATAAAATTGTTGCTCTCCAGGTCTGTGATGATACAATGTTGCTGTCCAGGTCTGTGATTATACATTGTTGCTCTCCATGTCTGTGATTATACAATGTTGCTCTCCAGGTCTGTGATGATACATTGTTGCTCTCCTTGTCTGTGATGATACAATGTTGCTCTCCAGGTCTGTGATGATACAATGTTGCTCTCCAGGTCTGTGATGATACATTGTTGCTCTCCAGGTCTGTGATGATACATTGTTGCTCTCCAGGTCTGTGATTATACAATGTTGCTCTCCAGGTCTGTGATGATACAGTGTTGCTCTCCAGGTCTGTGATGATACATTGTTGCTCTCCAGGTCTGTAATGATACAATGTTGCTCTCCAGGTCTGTGATGATACATTGTTGCTCTCCAGGTCTGTGATGATACAATGTTGCTCTCCAGGTCTGTGATTATACAATGTTGCTCTCCATGTCTGTGATTATACAATGTTGCTGTTGCTCTCCAGGTCTGTGATGATACAATGTTGCTCTCCATGTCTGTGATGATACATTGTTGCTCTCCATGTCTGTGATGATACATTGTTGCTCTCCATGTCTGTGATGATACAATGCTGCTCTCCAGGTCTGTGATTATACAATGTTGCTCTCCATGTCTGTGATTATACAATGTTGCTCTCCAGGTCTGTGATGATACAATGTTGCTCTCCATGTCGGGTGAATCATTTTTTGCTCCCCAAAGGTCGTGATTATACAATGTTGCTCTCCATGTCTGTGATGATACAATGTTGCTGTCCGGCTCTGTCAGATACATCTCAGATAATTGTGGCTGTAATCTCATTATAAAGCTTGGTCTTCGGGATGCGACCTCTTATCTATTATCATTGGTTGTATAATAGCCAGGAAGCAGCGCATACTTTATACAGAGGAAATCAGCAACATTCTCAGCAATGGCCCTTGTTATACCACTGGACTGTGGGAGGGGCTTATATTGCATGGGGAGGAGCCACAAATGTAAATAGTGTTCACCTTATTAGCATTTGTGGGTGAATGGGATAATGCAGCAGAGAAGCTGCACAGTTCAGGTCGTCTGTTTATAAGGTGCACTGTGCCTCAGTGGTGTCCTCAGTGCCTCATGCCTCAGTGGTGTCCGCAGTGCCTCATGCCTCAGTGGTGTCCTCAGTGCCTCATGCCTCAGTGGTGTCCTCAGTGCCTCATGCCTCAGTGGTGTCCCCTGTGCCTCACGCCTCAGTGGTGTCTGCAGCGCCTCATGCCTCAGTGGTGTCTGCAGTGCCTCATGCCTCAGTGGTGTCCGCAGTGCCTCATGCCTCAGTGGTGTCCCCTGCGCCTCATGCCTCAGTGGTGTCCCCCGGGCCTCAAGCCTCAGTGCTGTCCCCTGCGCCTCATGCCTCAGTGGTGTCCCCTGCGCCTCATGCCTCAGTGGTGTCCCCTGCGCCTCATGCCTCAGTGGTGTCCCCTGCACCTCATGCCTCAGTGGTGTCCCCTGCTCCTCATGCCGCAGTGGTGTCCGCAGTGCCTCAGTGGTGTCCTCAGTGCCTGATGCCTCAGTGGCGTCCTCAGTGCCTCATGCCTCAGTGGCATCCTCAGTGCCTCATGCCTCAGTGGTGTCCTCAGTGCCTCATGCCTCAGTGGTGTCCCCTGTGCCTCATGCCTCAGTGGTGTCCCCTGCGCCTCATGCCTCAGTGGTGTCCTCAGTGCCTCATGCCTCAGTGGTGTCCCCTGTGCCTCACGCCTCAGTGGTGTCCCCTGCGCCTCACGCCTCAGTGGCGTCCCCTGTGCCTCACACCTCAGTGGTGTCCCCTGTGCCTCACGCCTCAGTGGTGTCCCCTGCGCCTCATGCCTCAGTGGTGTCCCCTGCACCTCATGCCTCAGTGGTGTCCCCTGCACCTCATGCCTCAGTGGTGTCCCCTGCACCTCATGCCTCAGTGGTGTCCCCTGCACCCCATGCCTCAGTGGTGTCCCCCCAGTGCCTCATGCCTCAGTGGTTTTCCTCATGCCTCACGCCTCAGTGGTGTCCCAGTGCCTCACGCCTCATGGTGTCCCGCAGTGCCTCACGCCTCAGTGGTGTCCGCAGTGCCTCATGCCTCAGTGGTGTCCGCAGTGCCTCATGCCTCAGTGGTGTCCGCAGTGCCCCCATGCCTCAGTGGTGTCCTCAGTGCCTCACGCCTCAGTGGTGTCCCCTGTGCCTCATGCCTCAGTGGCGTCCGCAGTGCCTCATGCCTCAGTGGTGTCCCCTGTGCCTCATGCCTCAGTGGCGTCTGCAGTGCCTCATGCCTCAGTGGCGTCCTCAGTGCCTCATGCCTCAGTGGTGTCCGCAGCGCCTCATGCCTCAGTGGTGTCCCCTGTGCCCCCACGCCTCAGTTTGGGGTCTGCACGCCTCAATGCCTCAGTGGTGTTCCCGATGCCCTCATGCCTCGTGGCGTCCTCAGCCTTCATGCCTCAGTGGCGTCCCTCCCGTGCCTCATGCCCCCAGTTTGGGATCCTCATGCCTCCATGCCTCAGTGTGTCCTCAGTGCCCTCATGCCTCATGGTGTCCCCTGTGCCTCATGCCTCAGTGGTGTCTGCAGTGCCTCACGCCTCAGTGGCGTCCGCAGTGCCTCACGCCTCAGTGGTGTCCGCAGTGCCTCACGCCTCAGTGGTGTCCCCTGCGCCTCACGCCTCAGTGGTGTCCACAGTGCCCCACGCCTCAGTGGTGTCCCCTGCGCCTCACGCCTCAGTGGTGTCCCCTGTGCCTCACGCCTCAGTGGTGTCCCCTGCGCCTCACGCCTCAGTGGTGTCCCCTGCGCCTCACGCCTCAGTGGTGTCCCCTGCGCCTCACGCCTCAGTGGTGTCCCCTGCGCCTCATGCCTCAGTGGGTGTCCCTCAGTTGCCTCAAGCCTCATGTGTCCCCTGTGCCTCAGCCTCAGTGGTCCCCTCGCCTCACGCCTCATGGTGTCCCCTGTGCCTCACGCCTCAGTGGTGTCCCCTGTGCCTCATGCCTCAGTGGTGTCCTCAGTGCCTCATGCCTCAGTGGTGTCCCCTGTGCCTCATGCCTCAGTGGGGCCCCAGTGCTATGGTGCCCCTGGCCTCATGCCTCAGTGGGGTCCCCTGTGCCTCATCCTCAGTGGTGTCCCTCATGCCCCCATCCTCAGTGGTGTCCTCAGTGCCTCATGCCTCAGTGGTGTCCTGCAGTGCCTCATGCCTCAGTGGTGTCTGCAGTGCCTCATGCCTCAGTGGTGTCCCCTGCGCATCATGCCTCAGTGGTGTCTGCAGTGCCTCATGCCTCAGTGGTGTCCCCTGCACCTCATGCCTCAGTGGTGTCCCCTGCGCCTCATGCCTCAGTGGTGTCCCCTGCGCCTCATGCCTCAGAGGTGTCCCCGGCGCCTCAGTGGTGTCCCCTGCGCCTCATGACTCAGTGGTGTCCCCCTGCGCCTCATGCCTCCCTTTGGTGTCCCCTGCGCTTTCAGTGGGTCCCCCGCACCCATGCCTCATGGTGTCCCCTGCGCCTCATGCCTCATGGTGTCCCCTGCGCCTCAGTGGTGTCCCCTGAGCCTCATGCCTCAGTGGTGTCCCCTGCGCCTCAGTGGTGTCCCCTGCGCCTCATGCCTCAGTGGTGTCCCCTGCGCTTCAGTGGTGTCACCTGCACCTCATGCCTCAGTGGTGTCCCCTGAGCCTCATGCCTCAGTGGTGTCCCCTGCGCCTCAGTCGTGTCCCCTGTGCCTCATGCCTCAGTGGTGTCCCCTGCGCCTCAGTGGTGTCCCCTGCGCCTCATGCCTCAGTGGTGTCCTCTGCGCCTCAGTGGTGTCCCCTGTGCCTCATGCCTCAGTGGTGTCCCCTGCGCCTCAGTCGTGTCCCCTGCGCCTCAGTCGTCTCCCCTGCGCCACAGTGGTGTCCCCTCCGCCTCCGTGGTGTCCCCTGCGCCTCAGTGGTGTCCAGTGCGCATCATGCCTCAGTGGTGTCCCCTGCGCCTCAGTGGTGTCCCCTGCGCCTCAGTGGTGTCCCCTGCGCCTCATGCCTCAGTGGGCCCCCCGCGCCTCAGTGTGTCCCCTGCCCCATGCCTCGTGGTGTCCTGCGCCTCAGTGGTGTCCCCCGTCGCCTCATGCCCCCGTGGTGTCCCCCCTGCGCCTCATGCCTCATGGTGTCCTCTGCGCCTCATTTGGGGTCCCCTGTGCCTCATGCCTCAGTGGTGTCCCCTGCGCCTCAGTCGTGTCCCCCGCGCCTCAGTGGTGTCCCCTGCTCCTCAGTGGTGTCCGCTGGGCCTCAGTGGTGTTTGTTGCACCCTTGCTCTCAGTATTTGGAGTCGCTGACTGTGGTGAATACTTTAGAATTAGTTCTTTATCCGGTTTACGCTCTAATCCGCTGTATCCCGTCGTCGTCGCTGCTGGCTTCTCACATTCCGATGGTTTCATGGTCGTCAGTCATATCCCCTAGTGTCTGAGCCCTTTGCTGTTCTGCAGAGCTGACAATCTAGTTTCCTTTGCAGCCCGGCTCCCGTTACGCGTTCTCCTCACCAGTCACCAGGAATACACGGAATATCGACAACATTCACCCAATTTCCCATCATGCCCTCTGCTTAGCATGATTCTCTGCTACAATGTAGCAAAACGTCAGCAGTGATCAGCACTGAGTGTTGTCCATTCACTGACAGCAAACCAGGTGGAGCTACAGCACTGAGTCTATGGGAACCTGCTGGAACCAGTTCATCTCTGTACAGTGTTGGGTTCTCTCACCCTAATTGTGTCTTATGCTCCAGTCACATCCAGAGCTGCAGTGTCCGACCTTCTGGAGGACAGCCAGGTCCCCCCAAGCTCTGATCTGCTGCAATGCATGCTGGGAGCAGTGAGAGCGCAGGGTCCGGCATTATACAACCCAAAATCATACACACACTGTGCAGACGCTGAACAAGCAGGAGGCGCTAATGTAAGAATTGTGACTGCAGCTTTGGATGTGGCTGGAGTAAAGCAAAAGCTTCGGCTCCACAGTGGGATCTCATCACTGGGTCCCCCAAGGCCAGGGGGCAACACCCCGTGTCCCATATACAACCAGCCACTGCACCCCATGAAAAAGGGTTGGTTTACAAAAGCGCAATCTCTATGGAAGCCCCCCTTATAAATATCCACTGTGATATCACACAGACCCCCCCTAAAATATCCCCCTGAATCACCCAACCCCCCTTAAATACCACTGAAATCCCCAACCCCCTTATAAAAATTCCCCCTGATATCCCCCGCCCCCCCCTTTTAAATATACTTTTTTATCACCAGACCCGCCCCCTTTTAAATACCACGATATCACCCCAGACCCCCCTTATAAAATATCCCTGGATATCAACAGACCCCCCCCCTTTTAAATATCCACTGAAATTTTACCCAACCCCCCCAAAAATATCCACTGATATACCCCAACCCCCCCCCCCTTTTTTAAAATTCCTGGATATCACCCCGACCCCCCTATAAATTTCCACTGTGATATCACCCAGACCCCCCTTAAAATATCCATGGGAATTCACCCAAACCCCCTTTAAATTTTCCACTGTGATATCACCCGACCCCCCCCTTTTAAAACCCTTTATATCCCCAGACCCCCCTTATAAAATCAACTGTGAATCACCCAGACCCCCCCCCCTTAAAAAATATCCCCCTGTGATAACACCCAACCCCCCCCCCTTATAAATATCCACCAAAAACCCAACCCCCCCCCCCCCTTATATTTAAGATTTTAAAAATTTTATATTTTAAAATTTAAAATCCCCCGCCCCCTCTATAATATCTCATAATCTACCAACCACCTCATCACCTCCGGATATCACCCCACACCCTCAAAATTTCCACTGTACCATTTCCACCCTTTATCTCACTTTAATAAAACCAAAATCACACACTTTTAATTTTCCATAAATTACACCCCCCCAACACACCCCTCATCTTATCCCTTTCAAAACACAACCCCCCCATAATAATACCCTCAACCACTATACCCCCCCATTTGTAAATCCTCTTATAATCCCCAGCCAAAAAACTTTTTAGTTTCCCCCCCCTATTTTCCCCGACCCCGTTTTTTGGGTCCGGGGCCCCCCCCCCACCCTTTTCCACTGTCCTTATGCCCCCCGCTTTTTGAGGGCCCCCGGGGGCAAAAAGGTCCCACCCCCTTTAAACTGGGGGTTTCATCCTGCGCTGCTGCCGGAGGGACGCCGCTTCCCGCAGCTCCGCGTCCTTCCTGCTGCCGCCGCCGCTGTCGGTGAGGATCCCGGAGCAGAACATGTCGCGTCTCCGGCTGCGGGAGGAGTGAGCGGCTTTATACTCGCTGCGGCTGACGTGCACACAGGCCCTGCTGCACCGGAGGCTGCTGCGCTGCTGCCACCTCTCAGGAACCTGTCGCCAGCAACATTGGATCTCCTCATTTCTGGCCACATTTCTGATACTGTTTCAGTTCCAGATCTCTGCTTGCTGCCAGTGAATACAAACATTCCTGAAAAACTCCAAAACTTGCATTTCTTAAAGGGGTTGTCTCACTACATTGATTCCTCTCACCTCAGTCCTGTTTTCTTGGTTTCGTTTTGAATTCAGGGGGTGTTTACCGGCTTTCACTAGGCTGCAGTAGAAGGCAGGTCTGTAGCTATAGCAACCAGTGCTGGCAGCCTATCAGGAGAGATCACACAGGTCTGTAGCTATAGCAACCAGTGTTGGCAGCCTATCAGGGGAGATCACACATGTCTGTAGCTATAGCAACCAGTGCTGGCAGCCTATCAGGAGAGATCACAGAGGTCTGTAGCTATAGTGACCGGTGCTGGCAGCCTATCAGGAGAGATCACACAGGTCTGTAGCTATAGCAACCAGGGCTGGCAGCCTATCAGGAGAGATCACACAGGTCTGTAGCTATAGTGACCAGCGCTGCCACCCTAACAGGAGAGAGAAACAGAGGTCGTAGCTATAGCAACCAGTGCTGGCAGCCTATCAGGAGGATCACACAGGTCTTTTGCTATAGCAACCAGTGCTGGCGGGCCTTTATCAGGAGAGATCACACAGGTCTGTAGCTATAGCGACCAGTGCTGGGAGCCTATCAGAAGAGATCACACAGGTCTGTAGCTATAGCAACCAGTGCTGGCAGCCTATCAGGAGAGATGGAACAGGTCTGTAGCTATAGTGACCAGTGTTGGCAGCCTATCAGGAGAGATCACACAGGTCTGTAGCTATAGTGACCAGTGCTGGCAGCCTATCAGGAGAGATGGAACAGGTCTGTAGCTATAGCAACCAGTGCTGGCAGCCTATCAGGAGAGATGGAACAGGTCTGTAGCTATAGCAACCAGTGCTGGCAGCCTATCATAGGAGAGATCACACAGGTCTATAGCTATAGCAACCAGTGCTGGCAGTCTATCAGGAGAGATCACACAGGTCTGTAGCTATAGTGACCAGTGTTGGCAGCCTATCAGGGGAGATCACACAGGTCTGTAGCTATAGCAATCAGTGCTGGCAGCCTAACAGGAGAGATGTAACAGGTCTGTAGCTATAGCAAACAGTGCTGGCAGCCTATCAGGAGAGATCTCACAGGTCTGTAGCTATAGCAACCAGTGCTGGCAGCCTATCAGGAGAGATCGAACAGGTCTGTAGCTATAGCAACCAGTGCTGAGCCTATCAGGAGAGATGGAACGGTCTGTAGCTATAGCGACCAGTGCTGGCAGCCTATCAGGAGAGATGGAACAGGTCTGTAGCTATAGCATCCAGTGCTGACAGCTTATCATGGGAGATGGAACAGGTCTGTAGCTATAGCAACCAGTGCTGGCAGCCTATCAGGAGAGATGGAACAGGTCTGTAGCTATAGCATCCAGTGTTGGCAGCCAATCAGGAGAGATTAAAAAGGTCTGTAGCTATAGCAGCCAGTGCTGGAAGCCTATGAGGAGAGATTGGACAGGTCTGTAGCTATAGCAACCAGTGTTGGCAGCCAATCAGGAGAGATTAAAAAGGTCTGTAGCTATAGCAACCAGTGCTGGAAGCCTATCAGGAGATATCACACAGGTCTGTAGCTGTAGCAACCAATCCTGGCTTCCTATCAGGAGAGATAGAACAGGTCTGTAGCTATAGCAACCTGAGGAGCTGGTGGGAAAGCCCTTTACAAGGGGGATATTTTTAGGAATAGGTAGGACACTGTTAAGGGACAATTATTGCAAAGTGACTTTTTTTTGGAAAGGGTTCTTTTAACATAAAAGGCAGAAACAAACCCTTTGGGTAGTGAGAGGGACCCCTTTTAAAGGCGGAGAAAAAAAACCCCAGCTCCAGTTAAACACATCAGCTGCACAAATCTCAGGCTGCTTTCACACGGAGCGTGTTTTTGGTGTTTTTGTTTCAGAAATCAATTCTTTACTTCTATTCACAAAAAAAAAATGCACCAAAAAAGCTCTGTGTGAAAGCATCCTTACAGATACGCCACCTGTCTGATAGTTTGTTACAATGTATCAGTCTGGAGATCAGCCTGTGGAACCATATTGTCCAGGTAGGATCTAATTGTAACAAACCCTCAGCCGTGAGAAGTTTCAGCTTTGGACAAGTTTTGAGCTTTCGGATGTGACACTGACAGCAGAAAAGCATAGAATTCAGGCGATACCTTTCAGAGGTACTGAGTGTATCTGATGGGGAGCTGTGGAGAGCGCTCGCTCCCTTCGTCAGACATGACGTTATACAAGAAGCTGGACATTCACATGAGACGGGGGCTTCAGAGGGTCCCAAAATCTTTACAAATGACACAATGCAATATAAGCAGAGAAGGGATTTACAGCTTTATACTACAGGGGGCCCGGGGACGGGGGATCATTAACTCTTGCTGTTATCTGTTTGCCACCAGGTGGTGATGTGTAGCCCCCACAGGTCACACACAGCGCGTCAGGCAGCTACTACGGAGCTTTATCCTAACGCCTGATGGCGACATTTTGACCACCATGGATGTGGAATCTTTCTATACCAACATTGCCCACAAGGATGGAGGAGCAGCAGGTCGGGTGCACCTGGAGAAACGAAACCTCCCAAAAAACTCATACAATTCACTTTACACACAACTATTTTGCTTTTGAAGGGGTTTTAAAGGCAGGACCTCAAATGGCCCCCAGTTTGGGGAAACCCTCAAGATTATCTATCAACACGGACCACCAAACCCATGAATTTACCTTCATTATATTGATGATATTCTGGTCACCTGGACTGCGGGGGAGGAGACCCTACGTCAATGACTTGGACTTTCACCATCAACCTTAAACTTTGCTATTCAAATAGTAAAATCCACTTTCTGGACACCACAATGCACATCAAAGACTAAAGGCTACTCACATCATTATAAATCCACAGCTTCCACCCCAAGTATAAAACAACCCAATATATTCAGCCAGTCTACAGGATACAATCCATTCTATACGTGGACATAGGTACAAACCATTTTATACGCTGGATTTAGGATACAATCATTATATAAGCTGGGTTTAGGATACAAACTATTATATCAGCCGGGCTATAGGATGCAATCTATTCTAACAGCTGGCTATGGATACAATCAAATTTT
>JAODAL010083521.1:0-11224 GCA_025379985.1 Phyllomedusa bahiana
GCTGTAAGAGAAAATATTTGTACTAGTCCATGTTCGATGGTGAGATGGACTTTTCCGGATACAGATGCAGACAAAGCGCTTGAAATTTTAGATAAACACTGGCTGGCCAGGGCAGGGACGGCTTTTTCTGGCAAAAAATCCCCTGCTCGGCATCTGGTATAGGGGGCAGGCGAGGGCCATAAACTTGGCGAACCCATCTTTGTCCACCAGACGGAAAGGCAACTTTTCCCAAAGGGCCAAAAGCCTGGCAATGCCGACATTCAGGTTTTTGGCCTTTGGGATGGTTTGGGTTAAAGTGTTTCTTCTGCTCCCAAACCTGGAAGACAGAAGGCTGGCTGCTAGACTGGCCACTGTACGGCGTGCGGGTCGTCAAACTGGCGGAAGGAGAAGGGGTAGGATGGGTCCTCTGGTGGTGCTGGTGGTACTCGGGCGACGGTGGGGGCTGAAGCGGAGGCTGATCCCTTGATCATGACTCTGAGAGACATGGGCAGCTGAGGAACGTTTGGGTGGTGGGGAGGAGGAGGAGGCGGAGACAGAGGGTGTGATAGTGGTTGGGGGCCCGCATGGGACTGGCCTTTTTGGCCAAGTGTTTCCCTCCATTTCAACTCATGCATTCGCTGCATGTGACTCGACATGTTGGGGGTGGTTAACCACTTAAGGTTCTTGCCTCTACTTATGCGTTTACGGCAAAGGCGGCATATGACATCGCTGGGTGAATCAGAGGCTTGCTCAAAGAAGGCCCAGGCTTGAGAGGTCCTGGACCTTCTTGACGGCGATAAGCGAGGAGGGGGGTTTTGCGCTGCCCGGGGCTGGCGGAATCATATCAGCGGACTTCTGCGACCGCCCTCTCCCTTTTTGTGGCGGGACCCGTATTGACACTAACCCCCCCTCCCTCTTCCCCTCGTCCACTGATGAAGCGCTCGCAAGCAAAATTTTGTGGAAAAGACCAGGATGGATCCGCAATGTCGTCATCATCATCATCATCACACAGGTGACTTGTGGGCGTCCGACTTTCTGCATCCAGAAGCTGCGGGCTACAAGTAAGTGGGCACTGCAAGGGGTTGCCGACCGCCCGGGATTTTTGCCGATTGAACCGGCTTCCTTCACCTCCTCTGATGGCATCAGAACTGGGCGTCAGAGGAGACTAAATCCATCCTCTTGATCTTTTTAAAATGCCTTCTGACCCCAACCGCATTTTGTCATCAAGAGGTCTTCAGACAATGGATTATCCACAGTGGTGGGTACACGAGTTGACATTTGGGCCCGCTTCATGTTGGACGGATGCTGATGACTGATGAGACATTTGTGGCCGTGACTGCGAGGACGAGGAGTAGACTGCTAGAAAGCAGGTGCATTAACCACTGAAGACAGATTGGCGACCCATGTTCGTTACTTAGATTCACAGGGCCCTGACCCAGCGATGACATCCTGACGGTCCTGCAACAGACGATCCGCTGGCATGCGGGTTGTCGCCAGCACAGGAAGGAGCACCATCTCTAGTACCGATACCACCAAGTGCTACCACCCACTTTGCTCGCTTACCACCAGCAATTCCCTCCATGTTCAGAAATATAAAAATTTGAGAAGGAAAGGGAAAGTTTTGGAAAGTCTCTTTTAAAAGACGGCAAATCACAGCTATTCTCAAATCCCTCAACCAAAACAAATTGCTGGATTCAAATTTAACTGAAAGGGTGTCTATCAACAAATCTGGACGGGGCAAAAGTCCAAAAAACACGTATCTTGTTATGTTTTGGTATAATAAAAAGTAATTTTTTGCACCTTTCAATTCACCTGTGGTGAATAAAAGAATTGCTGTTTTTTAAGATTTTTCGTAAGAGCTGCCCCAATGAACAGTGCTGGGGTGGGAAAAGTCAAAAAACACGTAACTGTTATGTTTTGATATAATAAACGGTAATTTTTTGCACCTTTCAATTCACCTGTGGTGAATATAGAATTGCTGTTTTTAAGATGTACGTAGATGCTGCGTCAATGAACATGCTGGGTGCGCAAAAGTCAAAAAACAAAGTAACTGTTATGTTTTGATATAATAAACGGTATTTTTTGCAACCTTTCAATTCACCTGTGGTGAATATAAAAATTGCTGTTTAAGATTTACGTAGATGCTGCGTCAATGAACAGTCTGGGTGCGCAAAAGTCAAAAAACACGTAACTGTTATGTTTTGATATAAATAACGGTATTTTTTGCACCTTTCAATTCACCTGTGGTGAATATAGAATTGCTGTTTTAAGATTTATAAATTGATGCTTGCGTCAATGAACAGTGCTGGTGCGCAAAAGTCAAAAAACACGTAACTGTGATGTTTTCGTACGATACACGTATTTTTGCAACAAACAAACCCGTGCGACTACAAGATTGCTGGATTTGTAATTTAATGCAAGGTGGATATATCAACATTTACAGGTGTAATGGGTAAAATTGAACACCTAAACCGAAAAAGTAAAACTGGATAATAAAAGTTAGTTTTGCACTAACAAAGAGACCTCAGTTACTAGAAATATGTGTAATCCAATATAAGTTCAGGCTGCCCAATATCCAGGAAATATTTCAATAGCAAACTGTTAATAATAAAGATATTCCACTAAAAATGTCTACACTAAGTCTTGGTGAACTTTATCCAGTGTTCTTTAAAGATAAAGCTTGTCTGTTTTCCCGCCCGCGGCCCCCCCCCCCCCGCTCCCACCGCCGTGAATTTACAGCGGTAATGCTGCTTTAAAATTCTCTAGCTAACTACATAAAATCTTCAAATCTCTAATCTAACTAAATTGGAAGGACACAGCTAATAGTAGAGGTTTCCTCTGTGCAGAAATAGACTAATTTCGCTGAGCAGATGGCCACAGGCAGAGCGCAGGTCCTATCCCTATGAGACGCTGAGAGACACTGAGGCTGAAACAGGAAACGCTGTTCTATGTAAAACGGGTCATGTGAATTTTCCAGCCAATCGCAACCATACACACCCATCATGACGTCGCACACACATCTCACCCTGCTCTAATCTGTAATCTGATTTCTGGCCGCCAAAATTACAGGAAGCGGCGAAAAAGGCGCGATCTTAAAGATGATGCACAGATTTTAACCTTAATTATCGCATGATCTGGAAATTTCGATCACCATAAAAACCTTGCCGATTTCAACTTTGTCGATAAAAATCGCTCAACACTATGAAGAACAAATGTCTGTTAGAAACAACATTTTTTTTATAATAGGACATGTAGTATAGCTGCATGTCACAACAAAATGCCCACAAAAATTCAAAACATGACCCTTGAGCCACTTTTGACAATGTGAAGAAAAAAATGTCTGTTAGAAACAAATTTTTTTATAATAGGACCTTTATTATTGCTGCATTTCAAAACAGCATGACCCAAACAATTATAAAAATGACTTCTCAGCCATTGTTAAAATTTGTGAGGGAAAAATGCCACTCAAAAGCCACATTTCTGTTACAAAGGACCATGATTATAGCTGTATCTCCCAGCAACATGACCCCAAAAAATAATAAATATGACTTCTCAACCACTATTAAAAATTGTGATGGAGAAATGCCACTTAGAAGCCACATATCTGTTCTAAAGGACCATGATTATAGCTATATCATTGACAATGCGAAAACTTCTTTAAAAATAAAGGAGTAAATTGAATACAGTGTTTTTTTTGAAACCTTGCTGTCTTTTAACCGTCTCCTCACAGCAAAGCCAGCAAAATGAACTGTTTGGGAACTGAGAATAAAAATTGCAGTAAGAAATGATCATTTTAAAAAAAAGTTTTCAAGGACCATTTCTGTTTTGAAGAGGAATGTGAAGTAGACCGGCAACTAAAACGGTGACCTCGGCAATTGGGGCCACAACATCATCAGAGATCCATCCTGAATCACTTGATGAAAAGTCAAACGATCCACATTATCTGTGGAAAGCCGGATGCGTTTTGTCTGTAATGACTCCTTCAGCTGTGCTGAAGGTCTGCTCAGATATGACGCTGGCTGCTGGGCAGGACAACACCACTATGGCGTGGCGAGCCAGCTCGGGCCATTCGTCCATTTTGGATACCCTAAAATCTATTGGGTCCGGACACATACAAAACCATCGGTGTTGAGACCAGTTAGTCGTGCACCATGATCTTAAGCTGGTCCCCTGTGTGTTGGATGTGTGCCCTGCATTGCATGCGTTGGTGAGGTGGTAAATAAAGATTGCCAGAGGTCACCCATTAGGCTTCTGCCACCTTGCCTGCTGCTGCTGCTTCCGCTACGGCTACTTGGCACTCTACTGCTGTCACGTCACTGATGTTGTTCCACCGTGATATTTGAGGAACGTGAAGCAGACACAACAGATGTCTCCAGATGATCAATCAGCAAGGTCTCCATTTCCTGCTGTGTCCTCTCTATTGGGGTGGGTGGAAGGCACGTGCGGAGATTTGTTTTGTACCGGGGAGCCAGGAGGGTGGCCACCCAGTAAACTGTTGTTCATTTTGTGATGGCCTTAATGCGAGGATCATGTTGGAGGAAATGGAGCATCCAAGCACTCATGTGAGAGATGGAGCCTTGATTTCCCAAGCCTCTGGGTCGAGGGGCACTAGCAAACTGATCTTCCTCATCTTCCTCCTCCGCCTCAAATTCGCGCCAACCTCTTTCCAAGGCAGGGACGTCGGTAACGTCGGTGTCCAGGAATACCTCCTCCTCCTCTTCCTCCTCCGCTTCCTCCGGCACAGCTTCAACACAGCCCTGACTTGCCTCAGATGATGCACCCTGAGAGCTGATGCGCCGCCTTGCACTAGCCCTGGACCCCGAACCACTGCCTAATGAAGACCGATAAAATTGTGAAACTGTCGGGCCTTGTGGATTCGACGGAGAGAAAGGCTCCGTGTCCGCATCTGTGTCCATCTCCTTCTCCGTCGCTGGTGGGACCTGTTGTTTCAGAGTGTCCAACGCTCGTGCCCGAAATAAGATCACCACAATGCTCATGCTGACAAGGGCATTGTCCGCACTGACCATTTTGGTGGCTTCTTCAAAACTGGCAAGGATGGTGCAGAGCTCTTTCACCTGCCTCCACTCTCGGTAGCTCAACACCCCGGGGTCCGCACCGCTGCTTGTCAGGCCATGTGTCACTTCGTACTGCGTAATGGCATTGCGCTGCTGCCACAATTGCTGGAGCATGTGGAGGGTGGAATTCCAGCGTGTTGCCACGTCAACAATGAGACGGTTGACGGGAAGGCCGAGCTGACGCTGCAACGCAGCCAGGCGGGACGAAGCAGGGTGCGAACGGCGGAAGTGCGAACTCAGACCTCGAGCCTTCCTCAGCAGGCAGTCCAGACCCGGGTAGCTCTTTAGAAATTTCTGGACGACAAGGTTCATGACATGGGCCAGGCAAGGGATGTGCTCCAGCCTACCGATCTTAAGGGCGGCCAGCAGATTTCGCCCGTTATCGCACACCACCTTGCCTGGCACAAGGTTCTTGTCACCCAGCCAGCGCTCGGTCTTTTTGCTTAGAGCCGCCACAGCTCCTGACCTGTGTGGACGGTCTCCAAGGCAGATTAATTTCAACACGGCCTGGTGTCTCTGGGCACGTGATGCCACCAGAGGACCTTGGGGGAAAGAGCCCTGCACCATCCCTGCGGTTTTGAAGAGCGTGCGCCGAGCCTGAGAGCCACCGTCACCCCCAGAGACATCCACCCAGCTCACCCAGTGAGCTGTCACAGAGATATAGCGCCTTGGCCGTGCTTACTAGTCCATGTGTCGATGGTGAGATGGACTTTTCCGGATACAGATGCAGACAAAGCGCTTGAAATTTTAGATGACACGTGGCTGGCCAGGGCAGGGACGGCTTTTCTGGCAAAGAAATGCCTGCTCGGCATCTGGTATTGGGGGCAGGCGAGGGCCATGACGTGGCGGAACCCATCTGTGTCCACCAGACGGAAAGGCAACATTTCCAAGGCCAAAAGCCTGGCAATGCCGACATTCAGGCTTTTGGCTTTGGGATGGTTTGGGTTAAAGTGTTTCTTCTGCTCCCAAACCTGGAAGACAGAAGGCTGGCTGCTAGACTGGCCGCTGTACGGCGTGCAGGTCGTCAAACTGGCGGAAGGAGAAGGGGTAGGATGGGTCTCTGGTGGTGCTGGTGGTACTCGGGCGACGGTGGAGGCTGAAGCGGAGGCTGATCCCTGATCATGACTCTGAGAGACATGGGCAGCTGAGGAACGCTTGGTGGTGGTGGAGGAGGAGGAGGCGGAGACAGAGGGTGTGATAGTGGTTGGAGGCCCGGCATCGGTCTGGCCTTTTTGGCCAAGTGTTCCCTCCATTTCAACTCATGCATTCGCTGCATGTGACTAGACATGTTGGTGGTGGTTAACCACTTAAGGTTCTTGCCTCTACTTATGCGTTTACGGCAAAGGCGGCATATGACATCGCTGGGTGAATCAGAGGCTTGCTCAAAGAAGGCCCAGGCTTGAGGTCCTGGACCTTTTTGACGGCGATAAGCGAGGAGCGGGGTTTGCGCTGACCGTGGCTGGCGGAATCATATCAGCGGACTTCTGCGACCGCCCTCTCCCTTTTTTGTGGCGGGACCCGTATTGACACTACCCCATCGTCTTCCTCCTCGTCCACTGATGAAGCGCTCGCAAGCAAATTCTGTGGAAAAGACCAGGATGGATCCGCAATGTCGTCATCATCATCATCATCAACACAGGTGACTTGGTCATCCTGACTTTCTGCATCCAGAAGCTGCGGGCTACAAGCAAGGGGCACTGCAAGGCGTTGCCGACCGCCGGGATTTTTGCCGATTGACCGGCTTCCTTCACCTCTCTGATGGCATCAGTAACGGTGCGTCAGAGCAGACTAAATCATCATCTTGATCTTTTAACATGCCTCTGACCCCAACCGCCTTTGTCATCAAAGAGGTCTTCAGACAATGGATTATCCACAGTGGTGGGTACACGAGTTGACATTTGGGCTGCTTCATGTTGGACGGATGCTGATGATGACATTTGTGGCCGTGACTGCGAGGACGAGGAGGTAAGACTGCTAGATGCAGGTTGCATTAACCACTGAAGGACAGATTGGCGACGATGTTCGTTACTTAGATTCACAGGGCCCTGACCCAGCGATGACAGGCCTGACGGTCCTGCAACTGACGATCCGCTGGCATGCGTGTTGTCGCCAGCACTGGAAGGAGCAACTTCTCTCGTACCTCTACCTCCATGTGCTACCCCCCTCTTTGCTCGCTTACCACCTGCATTTTGCTCCATGTTCAGAAATATAAAAATTTGAGAAGGTATGGAATAGTTTTGGAAAGTCTCTTATTAAAAGACGGCAAATCACAGCTATTCTCAAATCCCTCTAACCAAAACAAAATTGCTGGATTCAAATTTAACTGCAAGGTGTCTATCAACAAATCTGGACTGGGCAAAAGTCCAAAAAACACGTATCTGTTATGTTTTGGTATAATAAACGGTATTTTTTGCACCTTTCAATTCACCTGTGGTGAATATAGAATTGCTGTTTTAAGATTTACGTAGATGCTGCGTCAATGAACAGTGCTGGGCGTGCAAAAGTCAAAAAACACGTAACTGTTATGTTTTGATATAATAAACGGTATTTTTTGCACCTTTCAATTCACCTGTGGTGAATATAGAATTGCTGTTTTAAGATTTACGTAGATGCTGCGTCAATGAACAGTGCTGGGTGCGCAAAAGTCAAAAAAACACGTAACTGTTATGTTTGATATAATAAACGGTATTTTTTGCACCTTTCAATTCACCTGTGGTGAATATAGAATTGCTGTTTTAAGATTTACGTAGATGCTGCGTCAATGAACAGTGCTGGGTGCGCAAAAGTCAAAAAACAGGTAACTGTTAAGTTACCCTATACTAAACTGTATTTTTTGCACCTTTCAATTCACCTGTGGTGAATATAGAATTGCTGTTTTAAGATTTAATGTTGATGCTGCGTCAATGAACAGTGCTGGGTTGCGCAAAAGTCAAAAAACACGTAACTGTGATGTTTTCGTACGATACACTGTATTTTTGGCAACAAACAACCTGTGCTGACTACAAGATTGCTGGATTGTAATTTAACTGCAAGGTGGATATATCAACAGTCACAGGTGTAATGGGTAAAATTGAAAATGAACACCTATCCGAAATGTATACTGATAATAAAAGTGGAGTTTTGCAGCTAACAAAGAGACCTTCAGTTACTAGAAATGATGTGTATCCAATATAAGTTCAGGCTGCCCAATATCCAGGAAATATTTCAATAGCAAACTGTTAATAATAAAGATATTCCACTACAATGTCTACACTAAGTCTTGGTGAACTTTATCCAGTGTTCTTTATAGATAGAGCTTGTCTGTGTTCGCCCGCGGGCTCCCCCTCCCCCACCGCTCCCACCACCGTGAATTTACAGCGGTAGATGCTGCTTTAAAATTCTCTAGCTAACTACATAAAATCTTCAAATCTCTAATCTAACTAAATTGGAAGGATCACAGCTAATAGTAGAGGTTTCTCTGTGCAGAAATAGACTAATTTCGCTGAGCTGTTTGGCCACAGGCAGAGCGCAGGTCCTATCCCTATGACGCTGAGAGACACTGAGGCTGAAACAGGAAACGCTGTTCTATGTAAAACGAGGTCATGTGATTTTTCCAGCCAATCGCAACCATACACATCCCAGTCATGACGTCGCACACACATCTCACCCTGCTCTATTCTGTAATCTGATTTGCTGGCCGCCAAAATTACAGGAAGCGCCGAAAAAGGCGCGATCTTAATAGATGATGCACAGATTTTAACCTTAATTATCGCATGATCTGGAAATTTCGATCACCATAAAAACCTTGCCGATTTCAACTTTGTCGATAAAAATCGCTCAACACTAGTGAAGAACAAATGTCTGTTAGAAACAACATTTTTTTTATAATAGGACATGTAGTATAGCTGCATGTCACAACAAAATGCCCACAAAAATTCAAAACATGACCCTTGAGCCACTTTTGACAATTGTGAAGAACAAATGTCTGTTAGAAACAAATTTTTTTTATAATAGGACCTTTATTATTGCTGCATTTCAAAACAGCATGACCCAAACAATTATAAAAATGACTTCTCAGCCACTGTTAAAAATTGTGAGGGAGAAATGCCACTCAAAAGCCATATTTCTGTTCCAAAGGACCATGATTATTGCTGTATCTCACAGCAACATTACCCCAAAAAAATATTAAAAATGACTTCTCAGCCATTGTTAAAATTTGTGAGGGAAAAATGCCACTCAAAAGCCACATTTCTGTCCCAAAGGACCATGATTATAGCTGTATCTCACAGCAACATGACCCCAAAAAATAATAAATATGACTTCTCAACCACTATTAAAAATTGTGATGGAGAAATGCCACTTAGAAGCCACATATCTGTTCCAAAGGACCATGATTATAGCTATATCCATTGACAATGCGAAAACTTCTAAAGATAAAGTGAGTAAATTGAATACAGTGTTTTTATGAAACCTTGCTGTCTTTTACAGTCTCCTCACAGCAAAGCCAGCAAAATGAACTGTTGGGAACTGAGAATAAAAATTTGGCGTAAGAAATGATCTTTTTAAAAAAAAGTTTTCAAGAGACCATTTCTGTTTGAAGGGGAATAAAGTAGACCGGCAATAATCGGTGACCTCCAAAGGGGGCCCCACAACACATCAGAGATCCCATGCCTGATTATTTTGAAAAAGCCCAAAGACCAATTTATCTGGGGAAACCGGAGGGGGGTTTGTCTGTAATGACCCCTTCAGCTGTGCTAAAGGTCTCCCAAAATATACGCTGGCTGCGGGCAGGACAACCCATTTGGGCGGGCGACCAGCTCGGGCCTTCTCCATTTTGGATCCCCTAAAATCTATGGGCCCGGGGAACACATACAAAACCATCGGTGTTAGCGCAGTTAGTTGCACCATGATCTTAAGCGGGGCTCTGTGGGTTTTGGGATGTGTGCCCTGATTGCATGCGTTGGTGAGGTGGTAAAAAAAAGATTGCCAGAGTCACCCATTGGGCTTTTTGCCACCTTGCCTGCTGCTGCTGCTTCGTAGGGCTACTTGGCACCACTGCTGCACGTCACGAGTTGTTCCCCCTGATATTTGGGGGAAGTGAAGCGACACAACAGATGTCTCCAGTTGATCAAACAGCAAGGTCTCCATTTCCCCGCTTTTTTTCTCTCTATTTGGGGGGGGGAAGGAAAAATCTGAGATTTGTTTTGTCCGGGGATCCAGGAGGTGGGCCACCCCTAACTGTTTTCATTTTTTAGCCTTAAGCAGGATCAGTTGGGGGAAATTGGGGCATCCAAACACTCGTGAGAATGGGCCTTGATTTTAACCCTGGGTCGGGGGCATGCAAATGATCTTCCCATCTTCCTCCTCCCCCCAAATTCCGCCCAAACCCTTTTTAAGGCAGGGGCTCGGGAAAATCGGGGTCCGAATACCTCCTCCTCCTCTTCCTCCTTTTTCCCCTTCCCCCGGCACAGCTTAACACAGCCCTGACTTGCCCGATGATGCACCCTGAGACTATGGCCCCCTTTTTACTGCCCCGGACCCCGAACAACTGCCTAAAAGAAGACCCTTTAAAAATTTGGAAACTGTCGGGGCCCTTTGGATTCGACGGGGGAAAGGCTCCGTTCCGCATCTGTGTCCATCTCCTTCTCCGTCGCTGGGGGGACCTTTGTTTCAGAGTGCCCCAAAGATCGTTCCAGAATAAGATCACCCAATCTCATGTACAAGGGGATTGTCCCACGACCCTTTTTTGGGGGCTTCTTAAAACTGGAAGGATGGTGCAGAGCTCTTTCCCCCGCCTCCACTCTCGGTGCTCAACACCCCGGGGTCCGCACCGTGCTTGTCGGCCATTTCACTTCGTACTGCGAATGGCATTGCCGGGGTGCCAAATTGCTGGGGCTGTGGAGGTGGAATTCCCGGTGTTGCCACGTCAAAAAAGAGACGGGGTTTTACGGGGAAGGCCCGAGCTGACCTGCAACGCGCCAGGCGGGGACGAAGCAGGTGCGAAAGGCGGAAGTGCGAACTCAGACCTGAAACCTTTCCCCAGCACAGTCCCGTCCCGGGGAGCTTTTTAGAATTTTGGACGACAAGTTTCATGACAGGCCAGGCAAGGGGTGGCTCCCCTACCGATCTTTAAGGGGGGCCCGCAGATTTGCCCGTTACCCCCACCCACCTTGCCCGGCCCCAAGGTTTTG
>JAODAL010083522.1:0-11224 GCA_025379985.1 Phyllomedusa bahiana
AAAATGCTTTGGGCTGTATTAACGTTGCGCCCCCTAGTGGTCAAGCACCATGGGGGGACTAAATGTTAAAGTAAAAAAAATAAATAAAAAAAGTTTTAAAGTACAAAAAAAAGAAATTAAAAGTTCAAATCACCCCCCTTTACAAATAAAAACAATAAAATTTAAAAAAAGTTACACATATTTGGTATCACTGCGTCCGAAAAAGTCAGATCTATAAAAATATAATATCATTTATCCTGTAAGCTGAACACCGAAGAAGAAAAAAAATTCCAAACGCCAAAATTGTGTTTTTTTGGTCATTTCACGTCACATAAAAATTGGAATAAAAGTAATCAAAAAAGTCACATGCATTACAAAGTGCTAGCAGTAAAAAGTACACATCTGCCCACAAAAAATGCTGCCTCATGGACGTCCGTAAGTGTTAGTACAAAAAAGTTATTGGTCGCACAAAATGGCGCCACAGCACAAATTTCAAAAATAGAAAATGTTTGGAATTTTTTTACGATACCAATACATAACGGAAACCCTACATGTTTGGTATTGCCGGATGCGTAACAACCTGTAGAATACAGATAACATACAGAATAAACTCCGTAAAAACAAACCTCCTGCAAACATGGTGCAAGTACGGTTTTTTTCACATTTTGCCCCACTTTTGCCGTTCCCTAGTATACTCTATAGTAAAATAAATAACACCACTAGAAAGTACAACTTGTCCTGCAAAATAAAAGCCCTCATATGTCTATGTAGGTGGAAAAATAAAAAAGTTATGGCTTTCAGAAGGCAAAGAGCAAACAAATTTAGAGCCATATTATTATGACCGTCCGTCAGGAAGGGGTTAAAATAATTCTTAATCACAGTTATTCACAAAATTAAAAAAAGTAAATTCACCATATCTCTTAAATATGGCGTAAGAGCATGATGAAAGCAACAAGCCTTCTTGGTCACAGTAGATTCTTATGAATTTATAGAATAGGTAATCCACACAGTAAAATGCTGCTGCACATGTTGTAGACATTTAAAAGAACATATATAATCTTAACAAACATATGCACCTTAAAAAGCCCGACTATTGTCAGCTATTGTCAAGCAATGACCATATCCAGGGAATATAAACTGTACTCGCAATTTTGTGGTCTATTTGATTTGTTGCACGCCGTGCCGGTTACAGTACACCAGGAGTACTATTTAAAAGACAGGATTTGTCCAACATACTTAATAGCGGCTCCCAAAATAACTCGGCTGTTTCCTTACACTTGCCCAAATCCACAATGATGATATCTCTTTTATTCAAGTGCAAGATATAGAATGGATAAACTGGGGATTCATTTTGTAAATTATTAGAAGACCTTGTGAAATACCTTTGCACCATACAAGCTCCACTTACAGGTTTCTAGCTATAGGACTATTTATATGGTTACTCCTATGTGAAAATTGTATTATTATTAGACCTTTGATTTGCTGAGGTTGGAATTAAAGAAGTGACCATTCTTTAGCATTTTTTGATGTGCAATCTTTTACTTTGATGGTATATCAATAGGATATGCTCTCAAAGTGTGATAGGTGTGGGTCTCACCTCTGTGACCTGCACCTAACTTGGAAATGGGCTCCCTAAAGTCTCTGCCCAGAACGGTGAGTCAGTGGCGCTTGCACATTACTCTCCATTCTGTTCTATGAGAGTTCTGAGTACAGTTGAATACATCACTGAGTACAGTTGAACTTAACACTCGGAAACCTAACAGAACAGAATAGAGAGTTATGTGCAAGTGTGACTTACTCTTTGTACTGTATGGAGACTTTAAGGGACCCAGTCCCAAAATAATTTCTGTGAAACACCTAAAGGGTTAACAAAGTGTTGTTTTGAATACCTTGATGGGCGTAGTTTCTTGGATGGAGTAATTTATTTAGGTATCTAACATACAGGCCCTTCAAAACAAAGTCTGAACTGGACTGATCCCTAAAAAAGTCTATGTTGCAAATTTTCTTTTAAAATGTTAAAATTTGCTACTAAATTTAAAAGCCCTCTAATGTAATAAAAAAATAATGTTTAAAAAATGATGCCAACATAAAGTTGACTTATGGTAGATTTACTACTTTGTTTGGTATGAATTCGTGTCATACGCAGAAATTTTTAAACTTTGCAAATGGCAAATTTTTCTAAACATTCATAACAATTTGCTAGTTTTCACACATAAACAAGGATTGTATCAACCAAAATTAATTGCAAACTTAAAACACAATGTGCTGCGAGAAAACATTCTCAAAATCACATGGGTAAATAAAAGCATGAAAAAGTTATTCTCACATAAATTTACACATGACAGATTTGAAAAATAGGTCTTTGTCCAAAACAGACTTAGACCTAAAGGGGTTGATAATAATAAGACCACTGTTATTTCCCCCATGAGTTGGTCATGTTACTAAAAGGTCCCAAGGAGGTCACATGACTGGCACCATGTTGACTTTGTACAATTACTCCATGGGAGTCATTACTATGGACAGGAATGTGGGCCGCATTTTTTATATTTCTAGACAAGTGTTTTGTGAATTATTATAAAAGAAGTATCTGAGAGGCTTTTTAAATATATGTATATTACAAAATTGTATGATTTCCTATAATATACAGTTGAAACCAGAAGTTTTATATAAAATATATAAAAACACATCCGCAGTTTTTTCTCATATTGAAAGAAACAGTAAAACCCTTCCCCCTTTTTGGTCAAATTAGGGAAACCAAAATTTTTTTACAATGCCTGCGAAAGTTTCGGCCCCTTGAATCTTCAACCTTTTGCCCCATTTTAGGCTTCAAAAATAAAAAATAAGATTTTTATGGTTAGTACAGGGTCCAGGGGTATGGCGACAAGTTCTCCGATTCTAAAAGAAAATGGAATCTCTGCTTACTTTTTCCCGCAAGGTACGTTCCCTATGCCCCCTGGGAAATTGGGATCTTGGGGGGGAAAGGTCTTTGGGGACACGAAAGGGATACACACCCCCTTTTTACCCGGGCCCAAAAAATGTATTTTGCGACACGGTTTCATAGCCGCTGAGCTTTTTGAACTTGGGATTTTGAAGCAAGCAGTAATGGGAAAGTTGGAGGCAGAGAGAAATAAAGACAAAAGTCAAAAAACTTTTTAAAAAAAGGGAGACATTTATTTCAACAATATACAACAGACAATTAAGACATATGGAACCATTTAAATATCGAGACTACTTGTTGGAAAAAAAATAAAAGGTCTTTGGGGGAATTTTAATTTTGGGGACTAGGAGAGGGGAGTATGGTTACTGGGGGGTTTTGGGGGGGTTATGGTTGAAGAGGGAGGGGAGCAGGTAGGGTAGGGGGGGGTTATAATTGAAAAAAAGCGGGGGAAGGAAGTTTAATTACTGTTTTTTACTAAAGTTTACTTCTTATAATGGAAAATTACTGGGTATTTTGTAAAACAGTGCAACATTGTTATATGATGAAATTGATTGAATGATTTATTCCTAAATAAATTTTTTTCAAATAAATTAAAGAATAAGTTTTTTAATTTTTTTGTGAAGAATCAACAAAATGGGACACAATTGTGAGTGGAAAAAAAAATGTATTGGGTATTTTAAAACTTTGAAAAAAAAAACAAAAAACTGAAAAGTGAGGCGTAAAATATTATTCGGCCCCTTTACTTTCAGGGACAAACCCTCGAAGTTCTGAGATTTCCTAATGACCCAATATTGTCCTAAATGACTGATGATGAAAAATATTCCACCTGTTGTAATCAATCTCTATAAATGCACCGCTTGTGAGTCTCGGGGTTCTATTAAAGTGCAGAGAGCATCATGAAGCCCAAGGAAACACCGGCGGGGCCCTTGATACGTTGTGGAGAAGTTTAAACCCGGATTGGATAAAAAAAGATTTCCAAATTTTAAAAACACCCAAAGGGAGCCTGTGCAAGCGATCATTTTAAAGTGGAAGGAGTTTTAGCCCAAAGCAAATCACCAAGCCCGGCCTTTGCCTAAACTTTCATCTCAAACAAGGAGGCTGACGAGATGCAGCCCAGGGCCCCTGATCACTCTGGATGTACCAGAGACCACAGCTAGGGGGGAGAGCCTGTCCATACAACAATCAGTCGTACACTGCACAAATCTGGCCTTTAGGGAAAAGGGCAAAAAAAGCCTTTTCTCAAAAAAATTGTGCACTCACAATTCTCTTCCTGATTCTTGGCAGATTTCTTTAGCTTTCACATGATGTTACACACAGAATATCCACGGGAAGTTCTTTTTAAACCTTCCAAAAAATTTAAACTTCATAAATATGGGCTGTCCCAAATTTTTTAAAAGGCAAAGTAATCCCTTTTTAAAATTTTGACTTTGCGGGAAAGAAATAAAAACCCTTTAAAAAAAGGGTCTCTCTTCTTTGGTTCTGGCTTTGGCAAATAAAAAAAATTTTGGTTCCTAATTGCCCAAAAAAAGGGTAAGGTCTTTTTCCTGATTTCAGTCGGGTTTGTGAGAAAAAACAAAAAGCATATATATAATATATATATTAAAATATTATATATTTTATATATATTTATATAAAAAATTTTAAATAAATATATTAAAATATATATATATTTATATTTTATATATATTTTTTAATAATATATATACATTTTTTATAAAATATTTTAATTAAATATTTATTTTTATATATAAAAAAAAAAAAAAGCCCAGGGCCCACCCCAAAAACGTTCAAGAAATTTAAAAAAATTTTAAATTCCTCCCAGCCCCAAAAAAAGGGGGGAGGGTTTCCGCCCCCCCCCAAAGGGACCCTTTGCCCAAAGGCTTTGTGAGGAGCTGAAAGTCGCTCTTTTTGAGCATGGGGGAAAAAAATTCCCTTTTTTTGCTTGAAGGGCATTTTGGATTCCCCGTGGATTTTTTTTATTTTGTTTTTTTGGAAAAACTTCTTGTATCAGAAGTTTTTGGCGGGCGGGCACCCCCCTTTCTAATCTTTTAAAAGGAGTTTTTTTGGAGTGCTGCCTATTTTTCTTTCTTTATTAAAATATTTTATATAAAATTATATAAATATATATTATGTTTTAATATATATTTTATGTTTTATATATATATGTGTTTTTTGGGCCCGGGAAGGGGGATTTGGGGTGCAGTTTGCGGGGTCTCTGCCACTATTGGAATTCGCAGGGGACCGGGGAAAACTTGCCACCGAATTTTCTGGGTTCGGGGGGGGGAAAGAAAACTTGCTGGTGTCAGGGGAACAATAGGTTACTGACCCCTTTTTGCTAGAAGGGCCCGCCTTGAACCCAGATATGGGTCCCCCTTTTCCCCGGGGACGGCCCGTAGCGTTGGGTGGGGGGCCCGCCCCCAACATTCCAGGCCAGGTTTTTGGGGCCAAAACCCTGTAGGGCTATAAGAGGCCCCTACTACAGGTGATCAGGGGGCGTGGTCGCTACTGGTATTTGAAGCAGAGGATCCGGAGAGGGGGCTTGGCCCCCAGGGGGCTTGGGGGAACCCAAATAACGTACGGAGAGTACCTTTTTTTTGATCCCTGGCATTGGGGCCCAAAAATACCGATAGACGGGGTTTCTATTTCTATGTGTATTTTAGTGGGCCAGGGGCCCAAAGGGATTTTGTTTGTAAAAAGTTTTTGTCGGGAAAAAAATGGTTGGGGCCCGTGAACCCAAACCCTGCATCAAAAAGTCCCTTATTGTTTTCCCAATACCGACAAAAAAGACGGCGTTCCGTGAGCAAAAAGGGACCCCCGGGGTTTGGCTCGGGGGGGGGGTTTCCTGGACCTCAGGGGGAGGGTCGCAATATATTTTAATATATTTATGATGTATTTTGAGGATTGTTTTTTTTTTTTTTTTCCCTTTTCCGTTCACTTTGGGAAAAAACCTAGCACAGATGAAAAACCCCGGGGCCTTTAAAAGGGGTTAATTTTTCCCCTTAAAGGGGTTTTTTGGGCCACAAATCCATTCTTTACCTCCTGAAACCAGCTCTTAACTCTGTGTGCTCAAAAGGGGGGCGTGTGTGATTTGTTTGAATTTCATGCCCATGTGCCCGGGGAAAGGAAAATCCCCAGGCCTTTCCTCTCTGGTCAAAAAAAGGGTTTGGTTTATTTACAGAGGTACAAGTAGTTTACATGAAGCTTAGAGGAAATTGCTTTTTACCTCCCGACAAAAGGGTTCCTGGGTTTCAAACCCCTGAGGAACCAAACCTGGGTTTTTTTTTTTTTATCAATACAATACCTCATTGAGGGTTTTTTTTTTAATTTATTTGCACTTTTTTTTGACTAAATTTAAAAAGGAGTTAGAGGAACCCGGGAAACAGAATTTACAAACCTGGGGTTTTAACACTCAGAGCTGCCTAAGAGAAAAGGTTATGTTTTGGGCCCCTATGCACCGGGGCTGAGGGGCTCTCAGCCCAGGTTGTATCCCCTGGAGACTACCCGTAAACAATGGATCCCAAAAGGAGAACTAGAACAAAACGGTCCGAATTTTAAATAACAAAGAAGGTGAAAATGTTTATTTTTTAATTTGCAAAACTTTTCCCCGTCAATTTTACTTCGTGGCAAAACCCCTTTATGGGAGAGAGCACCATAAAGGTATCTAGAGATCTACAAGGCATAAAAACTACAGTGGAATTTATACAATTTCTAGGGAAGAGAGCTAGGACTCCTATTGCCACCTATCAAAAGTGGTGTCCCTTAAAGTCACATTCAACTCATAAAACATGAAAAAGGATTTAAAACTAAACCAGTAACGTAAGCTAAACAGAGAGTGTCCCATCTGCAAACAGGTCTTTGCACCTCTTTAAAGCAGTGCAGGGTTCTGGCTGGCTGGGTGAGAGACTTCAGAAGTAGCTCTAAAGGAATAAGGTTTCTCTTCACTATAAATCCCTGGTCATGTTTCAAGAATCTTTAGTTGGTCAGATGGGACTTTATGGAGCACCACTTCCCATAGTTGACATTAGAGCCCTAGCTTTCTTCCTTAGAGCTTATTTAAATAATTAAAGTGGTGTTCTGGGACTGAATGCTCGTTTGTCGATCATGGTTTATGTAGAAATAGAAGAGAAAACTCATACTTACCTCCCAGACGCTCCCGATCACTCCCGTATGCCGGTGCGTTCAACCAGGAAGTAAGCACTGAATGTTTATCATTCACACTACAGCCGCAGCCAATAACTGGCCACAAAGATCACATGCATGTTTAAAGATGTGGCCTGTAATTGTCTGGAACTGTCATGTGAATGATGAACATTCACTGCTTTCTTCCTGGTTGAACGCATCGGCATCCGGGAGTGATCGGGAGCGTCCGGGAGGTAAGTATGAGTCTTCTCTATTTTTACTCATAAACTGATGGACAAATGAGCATTGATCAGTCCCGAACCACCCCTTTAAATTCCTTTGTAGCATTCAAGGCTTGAACATCTGGTAATGGATGAGTGATAAGGCGGGTAGTGGGCCCACTAGACCACTGCCGGGCTTGCTCTGAGGGGGCGTGACTAAGCGGCCGTCGGGCATCTTCACAGAGCCTTTGATGGTAAGGATGGCTTACCCCAACAGCCGCCAGGTGCAACCTCAGAGCAGTCCCCAGCAGTGGCAGCTGACCAGACAGGTCAGAAGTGCCAAAGGTAGGCACCAACAGAATAGGAGCACAGATAAGGCAGACTAGGTAAAGATATGTGCAGGTGCAAACAGGCAAAGACAGGACAAAACGGATGCCTACCAGGAGGGTTAAACATAAGGCAAAGGAACAATACATAGACAGACTGGAAACAACACCAAGAACATAAGCAGAGACTAAAGCTAAACTCAGGCAAGGAACCAAAGCACGACCAGGGCAAGAACACAGGCAGAGAACAAGGCAAGGAAACTCAGACAAAGACACAGACACAAGGAGACCAACATAGAGACAAAGCAAATATAGGGAATACCACAAGGACACAAAGAAGACAGCGTGTGCACACCGGACAGCTAACAAACAAGATGAGAAAACACACAGCAACAAGAGCTCAACAAGAGACACTAACAACACAACATGCAACAACAAGGATCAGGCTGGGAGTGTAGGGAGAAGCAGGCTTATAACCACACAGGTGGAAGGGAATTGGTAGAGGAAGCCCAACCCCGCTGCACACTGTGGGAATAAATGAGTGGAAGATGTGGCCGCCGCCCTCTACAGAGCAACAAGGAGTCAGGGCAGCAGCCAAGATGGAGGAGCAGCATGGCCAGCACGGGAAAAGCCGCACAGCAACCGCAGGCGTGCAAGCAGCAGCGCCAGGAATGCATACGATGACAGCAGAGGCCGCGGCGAAGGACAGGAACGCGGCACGGACTGTGACACATCTCCACACAGTTTTTTGGTGCTCTCTACCTAAAGAGAAATATTAACTCTTTAACCCCTTAAGGACCTTGCATTTTTTTGGGGTTGACCATTCATTTTTTGGTCGCAGAAAATGGCGCTGTCGTGCAAATTTCAAAAGTAGAAAATGTTTGGAATTTTTTTTTTATGGTAACGAAAACCCTACATGTTTAGTATTGCTAATTTCATACCAACCTGTAGAATACAGATAACACATCATTTTTACTGAAGATTGAACACCAGAAAAACAAAACCCCCGCAAACATTGTACAAGTACATTTTTTTTTCACATTTTGCCCCACTTAGAATTTTTTTGCAGTTTCCCATTTATCCTGTATATGATGATGAACCTTAAGACATCTTGTCTCGGAAAATAAACTTCATAGTCTAGTCATTTTTTTCTTTGGAGGGATTGGGGGGTAAAGGCATTACTAATAGAATTTTTCTGCTACTATCTTATCTCACAAACCTCTATTACTGAGAGCTGTCAGAAACATTTACGTGTATATTAGTTCACAGTTTTAGGACCTTTTTTCACAAGCTCTAGTTCTGGGGATGGATAGTGCTCTTCTCTGTTCAAGGTCATTTTTTATCTCGTTAGTTTACAAAAAAGGTTTGTTTCAATATTCTAGCAGTTAATGTAATGGTCTATTTTTATGGATATTGCTGGACGGCCCTGGGCTATAGCGTTTTGTTAGATGGACTTTTTGAATTTCATAAGCTGCATTTATGTAGGTGTTTAGTCTATCATTTAACACAGATAAAGACAGTAAAGTATACATATAAAAAATACCCTGAAGGAACAGACTTTTATTACCTAGTAAAAGACTTGCTAACTGGTGCTTGACACTTTATTGCAAAAGACAGAAAGTCATAACATTGGAATTGCTTTAAGGGAGTAAGAAGCCTGAACTTGCTAGTAGTAGGACTAACGGAATTGATTTATCTGAAGGTTTGTTTTAGACCATGTTCTTGGCACACTTGTGGATATGTTGTTGATCTATGCTCTAAAAATCTATGATTTGTTTCCTGATTTTAGAAGTTTTTCATTATAGTCCATTTCATGTCACAAAGAGAAAAAGTAACAACACTGTATAACGGTCTCAACATTAAGGACAAGGGAGTATTGTTTCATGATTAGGGAGTAATGTGATATTCCACTGGGAGCTTTGGTGAGGTCGTGGCTATAGTTCACACTATGTACATAGTTATGTTAAAAAAAGAAAGATCTTCTAAAGGTAGTCTTTGAGAAAATGCTGTTTAAGATGCCAGTGTTATGCTATAGAGGCGCTGAGAAGATTGATATATAGTTTGGGAGGAAAAGATTGAGTATGATTTGTAGCTTTGATTGAACCCTCTGCTCTTTCTGTGCCTAAGAGTCCAGAGGGTGGTCTCACTCAGTGACTGGCAGCCTTCTCTGTATTAGGATATACACAGGTGCCTGCCAATCGCTAATTAGGACAACCTGCTGGACTCCTAAATTCAGAATGAGCAGGAACTTCAGTAAAAAACTACAAGTTATACTTAAAGGGGTTGTTTCACTACAAGGATTGCTGCTTTTTATGTTAAAGAGCTTGCAAAAACAAGTCACTTTGCAATATGTGTCTCCTACCTATTCCTAGATATCCCCTCTTGTATGGGCTGCATCTGCTCCTTAGGTCACTATAGCTACAGACCTGTTTGATTTCTCCTGATAGGCTGCCAGCACTGGTTGCTATAGCTACAGACCTGCCTTCAATTGCAACCTAGTAGTAGCCAGTAAACACATCCCTGAATTCAAAATTAAACCAAGAAAACAGAACTGAGGTAAGATGAATCAATGGAGTGAGACAACCCCTTTAAACTTTTTTTGTTGCCCACATGGAACACTAAGGGCGATATGTATTTATTTTGGCGCCCAGACGACAATTGTTTTGCTCACATTAGTAGCGTAGAATGTGCCTGTTCTACTGTGGGTCATAGATTTAACGCTTTATAGCTCAACTCAGGCTCAGGTAAACCACTTGTAACTTTGTCTGGCTGTTCCAGCAGTAATGCGCTCAGTTTTGCCGTCCTCCAGTCATAATTGTGTAGAATCATACGGTTGTGGTGCGACACCTCCATAAAACCACCACATCTTAGGTGCATTACAAAGTGCCATGGGCACCCTATAATGAACCTAATTTTAAAGTGTGTCTGATTATAAATCTAGAGAACAAGGCAGCAATAGTTTTTGGGCTGAAAGGACCCCAGAATACTGGTACAGCCCCGGTCATACATGGCGCCCTAATAGTAGTATACAAACAAACAAAAAAGGAGTTTAGTCAGCTCAACCATCCATGATGCTACGAACAAGGACACATGCATAAGCATTAAACAGCACACCAACTTGGGGAAGTGTTGCTCTATCATATGGAGTATGTCCTGCAATTGATTTTTTAATTGTCTTAATAAAAAAAACAGTTGTAATATACCCATGGTCTGGATGTGTAGCTGGTTCATTTGTTTCCACTGATAGTAGCAGGATTGAAATTACTACTATAAAGTGCAATTATTAGAAAATGGAAGAAACACAAGATGACTGTCAATCTTCCTCGGTGTGGGGCTCCATACAAGCCCTTGCCTCGTGGGGTAAGGATGATTCTGAGAAAGGTCAGAAATCAACCCAGAACTACATGGCAGGACCTGGTCAATGACCTGAATAGAGCTGGGATTACAGTTTCAAAGATTAACATTAGTAACACACTATGCCATCATGGATTAAAATCCTGCAGGGCACGCAAGGTCCCTCTGTTCACATGTCCAGGCACAGTTGAAGTTCACCATACCATCTGGATGATCCAGAGGGGGGTCAGAAGTCAAGTGTCAAAAACCAAAAAAGAACTTTTTGGTATAACTCTACTCACCGAGTT
>JAODAL010083523.1:0-11223 GCA_025379985.1 Phyllomedusa bahiana
GAAAATTGTATTTTTATTTTCTTTGGATAAAAGGGGGTTTGAACCCCGGGGTTAAGGAAGCCCGGGTTTTTGGGGTTCCAAAAATTCCAAACATAGGGAACCCCCCCCCCCCCTTTTTTTTTTTTTTCTTTTAAACCCTTTGGTTTTGGGGAATTTTCCCCCGGGGTTTCCCGGGACGTAAAGTTGGTGTCTTCCCCTTCCCGGGCCTGGCAGCAAATTGTGTTTGCAGGACCGAATTCTTTGTTGGTTTATTTATCCTAATCTCCCTTCTTTTTTTTGGCCCTGACGTTTTTCCCTTCCCCCCCCTTTTTTTTTTTCTCCTCTTTCCTATGTTCGTTGTCCCGGCCCCCGCCATTTTTTTGAAATCCTGTTTCAGAAATCGGCCCCAGATATTTTGACGTTTTCTTCCCTTATCTTTTTTCTTACCCCCCCGTTGGGTTTTAGCCCCAAATTGAGGTTTTTTTTGTAAAAACTTGGGATTACTAAACTTTTAAAAGTCCGTTTTTTAGATCTGTCGGGGGTCGTTTCCCAACAAGGGGTCACCCTTTCCCCCGGGGTTTTTCCAAATCACGATCGGGGGAACATTATGGGCCCGATTAAAAAACTGAGTCAGACGCAGATTTCTGTTCAAAACTCATTCATTTTCCCAAAAGTAATTCTGAAAAAGCAAAGCCTTACACACATATTTGTAAACTTTAATAAAAGATAAACGCAGGCCAATAGAGAAGAGAAAAAGGGGTTTGTATGTCCTTTTTTTGGGCACTTTTAATTACAGTTTTTTGGGTCCATTTTCCCGTTTTTTGGGGAAAAAGGGCTCTGGATTCTTTACCCAAAAAACTTCATGTTTTTCCAGTTTTTAAAAGGGTCTTTTCTTCAGAAAGAAACTGATAAGCAGTTTGTTAAAACCCGGGGAAAGGGCCGATAACAAGTGGTCACACCCCTGAGCCATCTTAGCTTCTTCATAATTGCTGAAATAAATTCTTGACAAAATGGATTCGTTTCACTAAAATTTCCCTTAAAAGGGAGAAAAGGGCTTGGGATTTCATAATTTATACATACAACACAATATTGCTTCAAACCTCCCAAAACCTTTTCAAAATCCCCCCAAAAAACCAAGTTTTTCTCCACTGTCCCTATTGCCCCTTCCCTTTGAAACTAAAAAATACACAGGCCCCTTTGGAAATTTCTCACACTGGGGTAAGGGGGGGGATTTTCTTCAAAGCTCGTGGGGAAACCCCCAAAATGGGAATTTTCAACACGCAATTTTCCATGCCCCAACCAAAACAGTGTGGGGTTTTTTCCCCTTGACCCGCCCCCTTCAAATCAGAGAATTGACTTTTGGGTTCTTACTTGGGGGGCCCTTGGGTAAGGGGGGGAAAGCCCCTGGGGTGTCTCTTTCACCCACACACAGGGGCCCCCTGTTCGTGCAAAAGGAAAGTTCCGGGGGTTTGGCTCCCCCCCAAACTATCCTTGGAAAAGATTTTTTTAGGGGGAAAGCGGGAAAAGGCACAAACAAACATAGCACTCCCAAATTATAACTGTTTTAACCAATGCCCACCTCTGAAACCCCAAACCCTTTTCCAGCCCCCAAAGTCCAATCAGTCAGCCGGAGGCCCAAGAATTGTCCCCTCCGATTCTCCTTAATTTCCTTGGACAGATTCATTATTTTACCTAGGGCGAAAGTAAATTTTCCATTCCCCTCCGGGTTTTTTCGGGTATTTGGGTGCAGCATTCTTCACCTAAAAATGCCACAAACTCCTCCTTTTTTTTCCCGCCACACCATGTCGATGGCTAATGGGTTTTCTGAAAAGGCATCCTAAATTGGGGCCAAATTTCCCTTTAAAACCCCCCCTAAAACCCCATCCTACTGTAATTAACAAACCTTTGCTGTTTAATAAAAAATTTTTTAAAATCCAGCCCCACTTTTCTTATTGATTTGCACTTGGGAATAAGGGAAGAAAAACCGCGGCAATCTTTTTAAAAGTGCTTTGAACTGATCGGGGGACCCCCCTGGCACTCCAATAAACCCTATATACACATTAGGCTTCTTCCCCGGGAAACTGGGGGCTGTTTCGTCTCTTCCTGCGGGGGGGTTCATCTAGGGGGGGGGGCTGGATTCCAGGGTTTAACCCTTTGAAGGCATAAAAAGCTTAAATTAATGAAACACGGGCCCCTTTCCCAGTAGCGGGCAACCCACTTCTCTTTTTTCCCATTCCCACACAACCAGAAACACCCGGGAGGGTTCCCAGTGAGATTCCCCCAGTTTTCCCACGGGTCGGGTTTAAAATGGCAAAACCCGGGGCCAAGAAGACCCCCAAGATCCCTTTTCCCGTCTTAGTTTTGGGGAAGAGAAAAATTGAAAGTTCCCAGGAGTGCCCCACACCCCCCCGGGTGGCCAAATTTTGGGGTTTTAAAAACTCACAAAAGGGGGAGCAGGTCCTTACATTCGGAACCTTTTTGTTTTTTAAACAACCCAAAAAAACACATTTACGTTACGCAGTAATTTGGTGAAAAGGGGTTTTGGTTTCCAATTGGGGGTTTTTGGCCCCCGGGCGCAGGCCAAACAACCAACTGAAAGTTTTGGGGCCCCCGACGGTGTTTTTTAAAAACCCATTCAGCCACGGGTTTTTTCGGGGAAAAAATTTGGGGTTTCAACAGAAAAACACATCCCCCCCACTGCATATTTGGGATAGGGAACTACCTCTTCACTGTTTTTTGGAGATTGTTTTTATCCCATCTGGGGGGAAACAGGGGGGAGTAGTGACAGTGGGGGTCTGTTTTTAAAAGATTTTTAAAATTTCCCATCACAACCCCAACTTCTCCTTAAACAGCCCCCGGTATTTACCCCCAAAGGGCCCCCCTCCCCCCCTTTCCCATGTCCCCCCGGGGCTGGGGTCCCTCTAGGTTGAGAACTAAAAGGGAAACAGCGAAAGGGTCGAAATCATCCCCCCCCAAAAGTATTGGTCCCCGGGTCTTGCACCTGCCCCAAAAGGGCCCTTCCCTTGGGGGCCCCTTTAACGTGCCCGGGTTTTGGGAAGGGGCATATCCCCCAGCCCTTCCCCCGTATTCCATCCTGCATCTGACCATAATAGCAATTTTCATTCCCGGGCGTGTTACACACAAGAAAAACCCCCCTTTCCCCAAAAAGGGGATCGAGGTCCTACCTCGGGGAAAGACTTTTCTTCGGCGGGGGATTTTTGGGGAAATATCACAAGCAAAAAATAAAAAGGTTTGCACACTTTAAATTGATGTCCCCCAAAAAAAATTACTACAGAAATTAGTTTAGGGGTAAAACAAAAAAAAAAAGGATAAAAATACAATCATTTTGTCACGGCCCCTTTTTACAATGGGGAACAGGACCCACGGGCTTTCCCTCCAATTTCACTGCCGGGGGGAAAACAGAAAAACCAAAATGGGCCTTAAAAAATCGGGGCTCCGGGCAATTCCCCTTATATGCCCCTTTTAGTAACCCCTTCCCCCTCCCCCCCCCCCCCGGGTTTTTTAAATCAACACCGTTTCCCCGTGGTTTTCGGGGAAGACAAGCAAACTGCACATGCAAATTAGTAAACCCTTTTTAAAACAATTAAATCACAAATTTGAAACATCCCTTTTACTTTTTTCCCCCTAACTCTTGCCCCGACCTAAAAACCCCAGAAGGGGGCTTCCCAAACATACCCTCAAATGGGGTTGGGGCCATTTTTGTTTTGGGGTTTTGGCCAAAACGTGGTATAGAACAATTGGGAGAATTTCGGGCCAAAGGGAAAGGGGGGACTCAGCAGTCATTTTTGACAACTTAACTTGAGGGCCCCAATTCATTTCCCCTACCTTCGCAGATTTTTTGGGGATGGTAGGGCTGTGGGGGCCCCAAACTACCCCAAAAAGTTCCAAAGTTCTGGGGAAAAAACCGGGGAAAGGGAAATGCGGGGACCCTGCCGCCCTCGATCACCTGAGGGTTTCCAAATTTCGAAAAACCCTTTTTCAGTTATCAGCTTCTTTGGCCGTTTTTTTTGGGGGGTCATTTTTGGTCACGGTGGGCTTCGGGCCATCCTGAAAAACATGTCAATTCAACCAAAAAAATATTAAATACTTCCCACTCAAAAGGAAATCGGATGTGCCCAAACTTAAAATCCTTTGGGGGGGATATTTTCTGGCTTCGCCAAGTGCTGCAAAGGAACTTGAGCATTGGGGGAAGGGGTTGCAGGGGGTTTACAGATAGACATGCTTATTGAAAGGTTTGCAATCAGGGAAAAAAATTCCGGGAAAAGGGTACAATTTTCGCAAAATAGCTGAGTGCCGGGAAATTTTTCCCACATGAGTAGCCCATGGGCCCGGGCTGCAAGGCAGATAAAATTCGTCTGGGTAAACAGAAAAGGGCCCTTTTTGCATTTCCCAAAAATTCCTCTTTCGAGAGTTCTCCATCTTTCTTCCACTGTTTTTCTCCCTTTGCAGTTCCAAAATGTTTTTCTGCTGAAATTTTTTTTTTTGGGGGGCCCACCGGTTTCCCAATCAGGGGCGGGAGTTATAAATTTCCCTGTTTTTTTAATGAATTCCTTCTTCGACTCTGGGGGTTTTCCAAAAAATGGGCTCGGGAACCACCCAAATTTGGATGCCCACAAACCCCAAGAGCTCTCTTTTGGGGTTTTGGCCCCTTTTCCCGGGTTTTTCCCGGGCTTTTTTCTTTCATTTTTCCCCAGGTTTTAACCTTTAAAGAGGGCAAACCTTTTGTGGGCATTTTAAAAGGGGCGGCCTTTTAGAGACTTGATCTGTACGAAAGCTTGACGGGGGTTTTCCCGCTGCTTTAATAAAACCCCTCTTTTTTTTTTTTTTTTTTTTCCCAAAGATGAGCCCAAAAGGGGTCATGGGGCTATGCAAAGGCATCCTTGAATCACCCGTAAAATTTGGCTGTCTTTTTCCTTTGGCCTTTCAAAAAGGGGGTTTTTCCTCCAACCGTAATTCACCCAACTTGAGCTGAAAGGTGGGGGGGCAGGGGTTCTCCCTTTAGGATTTTATCTTCTGGGGTTTTTGCAAATCCTGTTTTAAAAGTCCCATTTTCCCATAGCAAAATTTTTGGATCCATCATCCAGGATAAAGGGGTCTGCATGGGGGATCTCCTCATCACCACGTAAAAGGGGGCTGCAGCCCTAAATTTGTAATTTTTCCCAAAACAACCCTGGGGTCCATCACCCGGGTCATAGCCCACTTCGTCTCTTCCCCCCTGTTTTTGGAAGAAAGGGGCGGGTGAGGGCAAAAGTAAAGAGCACGTAAGGGGAGATGGCGCTGATGATTCATATGTTTTTCGGCAAGGCCCGCTGTGGGACTGCAGCAGGCCATGGGGGGGGCCTGAAAAATACATCTTTCCCAGGACATGGCGGTCTTATCCATAAAATCTGTGGGCGTGTACAGCCTTCAAGCATTGGGCGTTTGTACAAGCAACTGGTTTCCAGCCCAAACTGAATATTTCCCCCAAAGGGGGGCGTTGTTTTCCCAGCAGGGCCCCTTGAGTGGGGAAACCCCAAGGCTTGTTTACTTTGGTAAATGTACGGGGGGGATATTAGGACCCCAAAACTTTAAAAGGCCGGGATCTGATTTTTCGGGCCCTTTTTCCCTGATCAGATTTAAAAGGGTTTATTGGGGGTAAGCGGGATAACCCGCCCTTTCCCTTTTGAGACAAATTTGAACAGCATTAAACTGGCAGTAGTCCAACATCGTCGGGACCTTAAACCCATAATCCGGGTAGCTGTTGAAAAAAGGGAAGGGGGGAAAATTTGGTCAGGGGTTCCTTGGGGACTTTATAACTGCAGAAAAGGCTTTAAGGGAAACAGCGTACCTATCCCACTTCAATCCCGGGGTTTAAAACCCGGGTTCAAAAATTCCCAATCCCTTTTGGAGAACCCTTTAAATTTGTGCCATCATGACCCTCCCAGAAGGTCCGCTTCAAGTAGATCAGGGGGCCCATTGTCAGATACTAGGAAACGGATCATCAAGTCAGGGAAGGGACCACTTTAATTTCACGGTGAGAGGCGACTTATTAATGCCCCCTCTACCCCAAAATAAAAACAAAGATTTTCCTGGGGATATCGGGACCCCAGGGGGAAGGGCCCCTTCGGGTGATAAATTGCAAATTTTGTAGGAAACAAAAAAGATACCGGAGGAGATAATGGGAGGGAATGGACCGCTTGTCATGTTTGTGCCCATTTTATTTTTTAACCATATCCAAAGCATTAGAAATAGCAGATTTTAAGCGGAATTTTTTTCATTGTCAAAAAATTTTTTGCCACTAAAACCCGGGCCCCACAGAAAGGATTAAAAACGTGAAAGGGGAGATCTCCTGGGGCCCGTCGGGGATACCAAAAAAATTTTCCCTTCCATTTGGGCCCCTTTATCCTTCAAAAATTTTTCACAGTCCGGGTTAGCCCCTGAACCAGCTTTTTCCTTTATAATCTCCCCAAAAAACCCCCTCGGGGGAAACAATTGGGGTTTGGGGGGGTTAATTTAATGGCTCCCCCCCCGGTGAGGGGTGAGGGTCCCAAGCCCCAAAGAACAGTATTTGACCACCTTTCGGGGTTTTTTAAATGAAACTGAGCGGGGTCCCCCCTTTTCCGGGTTTGTATTTTCCGGTCCCAGGGGGGGGGAAACAGAGCACGGGGGCCCCCCCCCTTTATTCCCCGAAACCCCCCTTGCCCAAAACGGGTTTAGACCCCCCGCACTGGGGGCCCACCCCCTCCCCCTTTCGGGGGTTTTTTTTTTTTTTGGGCTTTAGGGGTGGATTTAGGGAAGACATCATTTTCCCTTCCTTGCTTGTCTCAACAGGGCCTAGCTTATCTTCTGTTTTAAATACTCATTTACACAAAGTTTAAAATTTATGCTTTTTTCTCCAATTTTCAAAATATATATATTTTTTTTTTATCTTTTCTCTTTTGATTTAAACAAAACCCACCCGCACTTTCTTTGACTGAGCGCTACAATTTTTCAGTACACCTTTGAGCCGAGGGGGGAAAAAAAAACCCCCCAGCACACCCCCCCCCCCCCAACAGATTTCTTTGGGAAACGAAGCCAAGGTTTTATACAACCTGCCCAAAATTTAGTGTGAAAGGGAAAAAAGTGATTTTTGCTTTAAAAATAAAATTAACCCCGAAAAGTTTTTTTCTTTTCCCTTTTCCTTCCTCCCCAAAACTTTCAAAATTCCACAAAACAATTTTTTTTTGCAAAATTTTGGCCCCCTCGGAGGGACCCGTGCCCCTTCCCAAAATCCTTTTTCAGATAACTTTCCCTCTTTGTTCTCCACTACCTCTTGCCATTTTAAAGGCTTTCAATTTTTCCCTTCTTTGGCAAACCCCCCAAATTATACATTTTTATTTCATTTTTCCATACTTTTTCCCCTTCCTTTTTTACATTCAATTTCTTTAACAGTCTCGGGCCCCCTTAGCCCAAATTTAAAACTCTTTTTGAAAAATCTTTAAAAATTTTTGGGGGTTTTCTACGTATGGGGAGTCCTTTCCCAAAACCGACAAAAAACTACACAGCCGGGCCACCGGGCCCGGGGGCCCGGATCCCTCTCACAACCCCAAGGGTTCTAAAAAAATAATAAAGGTCCCTAGCCCAACCAACAATAGTTTTCCCCCCCCTTTTTTGCCACAATGGGGACCGTACCCTCCCGGTCTTTTTTCAAAACATATAAGTTTTACTTTTTTAAAAGCCCCGAACAATCCCTTGAATTAGTTTCCAACCCGGAAACCCCCCTGAAAAAATTTTAGTAAAAAAACAGATCTTGGCCCTAAAATAACCCGGGGACCCCCCGCCCCACTCAACAATTTTAAACCTTTGAGACTGTCAAGGTTCCCACAAAATTTCAGCACCATACCCGGAAAGGGGGCTTTACTACAAACATGACAACCGAACTACTGGAAAACACAGCAAAAAAAAAATTCGAAACGTGGGCCGGGGTGGATCAAAATTGTCCCAGGTTAATCCTTTTTTGTGACCACCCCCCGGACCAGATCCCAAAACAATCAAATAACCCGGGGGACATCAAATGGCCAAAAGGGATTAAATACATTAGAAAGGGATCAAATTACCGAGACCTTTTGAGGCAGAGTCCTCAATTTTATCCCCCGGTTTCCCCAAAACCCCCGGCAGGTTTTTTGGGGCCCTTTGGGGGCCTGGGTCCCCTCAGGCACGCCCACGGGGTGCGGCGCCTAATGTCGGGGGGCGTTTTCCAAAATTGGGTCACCCGTTTTTCCCCCGTTTTCCAAATACAACAGGGGAAAAAAGTATCGGCCGATTAAAACTTTAGTCCCCAAAAACCCCCGTTCTGGTTCGGGAAACTCTTTTAAGTTCCAAAATTCTTACAAAACAAAGCCTAACACAACCCAAATTTGGGAAAAACGAAAAAAGATAAAAAGCAAAGGGGCCCAAAAGAGAAGAGAAGGGAAAAAAAAATTTTTGCCAAATTTTGGCCAAACTTTTTTGAAAAGTTTTAAAGGGCCCCTTGTCTCTTGGGGGAAAAAAACTGGGATTTCATTAAACCCAAAAATTCATTATTTTCCAGTGTTTTAAATCTTTTCCTTTTAGAAAAAAGAACTGATAAAACAGTTACATCCTAAAAAGCCGAAAACAAGGGGGTCACCCTCCCGAGCCATCTTAGCTTCTTCCCTAATTGCTGCATCATTCTTGACAAAAAAAGGGTTTTGGGTCACTGAAATGCCTTATAAGGGAAAAAACTTGGGTTTCATAAATTTTTTTCATACAACCAAAATTGCTTCAAAAACCCCCCTACCTTCACAGAACCAGCTGCAGCAAATTTTTTGTCTGCCTTTTGGAAAATCTTTTTCCCTTTCCTTTTTCCCATCTCCCCTTTCCCCCCATTGGGTGTGGTTTTTTTCAATTAAATTTTCTATGGCTGAACTAACAGTAGCCTCGTTTTAAAATTTCGAAGGGGGTTAATACCCCTTAAAAAGGGGGCCCCCGGGACTATACCACTTTTTATAGGCAAAAATTAAATAAATTTTTCTTTCAGAGACCCCCTTTTAAAGAAAGGGCCCTGCCCCTGCCCTCCCCTAAAAAAGTTTTTCCCAAGTGGTTTTTTTCCCCCAATAACCAAAAGTCCAGGGCCCGGGGAGTGGCCTTGCCTTTTTCATAATCACTGGGGACCAGGTTTTTTTGGGCTTTGGTGGACCCCTTTGGCCCGATATCTTATTCCCCTTTTCTCAGATCGAGGGGTTTTGAAATTTACTCTAGTCAATGTCTCGCTCCCCAAACAGGGGGAATGGCCCCTTTTTTTTGCAGTTGGGGGACGTGCTGACCCCGCTTTTCGACGGGGAGGGTTATAATTTTGGAAATTTTTTAATTCAAAAAAGGGTTTTTTTAGTTTTTCAAATAAGAAAACCCCAAAAAAGGCAATGAAGTAAAAAAAAAAAAAAGACATCTTTAAAAAAAACATAATGAAACAACATTGGGATAACATAAAAGGTTTTTCCAGCTGGGGGATCGAAAGTCGAATAACGATAAAAAAGGGAGAAGTGACCATCCCCAAAAAAGGGCAAAATCAAACCGATGAACCCAAAAAAACTGGGAGTTTGACAAAAGAATGCTGGCCCTTTCGACCCGTTTACTAGTGAAATTGTGCGAACCCAGTTTTTGAAAGAGAGAAGGGAAAGGAGAAAAAAAAAAGGGGGGGGAAGAGGGGAGCCACATACAAAAGCTCTGGTCTCGGAATCCCCTCCCATCCCCCGACGCCAACCCTACCCCGCACCGGTCGGCCCAAATAATCCACCCAATGACGGTAATAGAGACGGTGCGAAAGGACCCTGATAACTCAAATAGTCAAAGCCCCAAACTCTGAGGACGAGAGATATGTCGTCCAAGGAGCCCATGTTTGAATAAGACTGGTAGTGTCAGCCTCCGATCTGGCTACCAGCTCTTCCATGCGATATGCGAGAGCCACTTCCTCCACCCAATCCTCAAGAGTCGGCGGGGTCGTTTTTTTCCAGTTTTGCGGAATGACCGTCTTTGCTGCCTGCAATAAGTGTCTAATGAGGGACTTTTTGTATGACAGTCGAGGGAAATGGAACATGAACAGGAGAGTTGACTCAGGGGAGTTGGGAACAGCAGTCCCCGTACAGTCTCGGATTGCTTTAAGCACTGCCGTCCAAAAGGGTCTAATGAGTGTGCAACCCCACCAAACGTGGGACATGGTACCCACCTCCGACCCACAGTGCCAGCAGGTGTTGGGAGTACTCGGCCACGATTTATGCAACAAAAATGCTACCCTATACCATCTCGACAACACTTTGAAACTGGTTTCTTGGGCTTTACAGGCCATGACGTCTTTATGGGTTAAATAGAAACACTTGTATCACTGTTCCTGTGTGAAAGTCCTGGTCAGCTCCTTCTCCCAAGACTGGCAATAAGATGGTAAGGAGTCACACCTTGGACTTAAGAGCTGTAGATAGAGGGTCGAAATTAAGTGTCGCGGGGAAGACTGCGCGACGCAAGCCCGCTCGAAGGGGGTCATCTCACGCAGTGTGTTGGATTTAGAGAGTTTAGATGAGAAGAAATGTACAAGTTGAGTATATTCATAAGAAAATCTCCTCAATATCTGTGGTGGGTCAGCCACGATCTCAGATAGGGGGCGTAGTTGTCCTCGAATCATGAGAGCGTGGGCCAGAAGAGGGTGAGTTTTAGAGTAACCCAGGAAAAAGGTTGAAGACCGCCCTGGGGGGGAAGAGCGGGTTGTCTGTGATGGGAGGGAGAGGGCCAGAGAGGTCCAGAAGAGACTCCTGTGATTTAATTTTGTGTATAATAGCCAAAGTTTGATGAGTAGTGTAGGAGAGGTTCTCGGAACGCATGAAAGTAGAGTCCTGTTGCCAGGGAAGGGAGACCAAAGACAAAGGGCACAAGACCTGTGTTTGGAGGAGATTTTAATGCTACTCTTGACCCGACCCTTGATAACTCCACGGGAAAATCCGCACTTTCATATCGAGCCATCAAGCAGATTTGGAGGTCCTTAAATTTAATTTCAATTATGCGACGCCTGGCGTGTGCAACACCCGGGGGACAAAGATTACTCCTTTTAGTTGACGCCCCATAATTCCTATAGCCGAATCGATTACGTTTTGATCTCACATAGTTCTCTCCCTTGGCTATCCTCTACCTGGATAGGTAACAGAATCTGGTCAGATCATTCCCAATTTAATTTTCTGTTTCCCTCTTTTTTCGAAACCA
>JAODAL010083524.1:0-11223 GCA_025379985.1 Phyllomedusa bahiana
AATTTAATAAAGGTGGTCAATACAAATCTGGACGGGGCAAAAGTGAAAAAACACTACTGAAATGAACGGTTTAAAAAAAAGGTATTTTTGGCACCTATAAATTCCCTTGGTGATACACAATTGCGTTTAAATTTTAACTGCAAAGGGCTTTATCAAAAAAATTGGACTGGGAAAAAGTGCAAAAAACACGTTTGAAAGTATACGGATAATAAATATTTTTGGCCCCTATCAATTCACCTGTGGTGACTACACAATTGCTGGATTAAAATTTAAAGGGCAAGGTGGCTCTTCAAAAAAATTGGAGGGGAAAAAGTCAAAAAACACTATTGAAATGTATAGGATAATAAAGGATTTTTGGCCCCTACAATTACCTGGGGTACTCACAATTGTGGTTCAAATTTCACTGCAAGGGGGGGCTCTAAAAAAAAAACTGGACTGGGCAAAAGTGCAAAAAAACACGTATTGAAATGAATAGGGATAATAAAAGGTATTTATGGCACCTATCAATTCCCGTGTGATACACAATTGTGGATTCAAATTTAACGAAGGTGGCTCTTAACAAATAGGAGGGGGCAAAATGCAAAAAACATATCTGAATGTATACGGAAAATAAAAGTATTTTTTCCCCTATAAATTCCCCTGTGGTGCAAAAAATTGCTGGATTCAAATTTTAAAAACTGCAAGGTGCTTTCACAGTCTGGATTGGGCAAAATGCAAAAAAACGTTCTGAAATGTTAGGAAAATAAAAGGTTTTTTTGGCATATCAACTGTGGGATTACAAAATTGTGGTTAAAAATTTTAACTGAAGGTGTCTCTATAAACAAAGCTGGATGGGCAAAATAAAAAAGAACACCTATTGAAATGTATACGAATAAAAGTGGAGTTTTGCCCCTTTTACAAATAACGGGAGTTATTAAAAAAGTCGTACCCAAAAATTTAAGTTCAGGCCCAAAACCAAGAAATATTTAAACAGAAAAATTAATAAAAACTATTGCAAGCAATTTTTCCCTAAAAATACCAGTATCTTTTAAAGGTTGTCTCCCTTCCATGCTTTCAGCGGTAAGCCCCTTTTTAAAATTTCGCCAACTACCAAAATCTCAAATTCTGACCCAATAAGTTTAAGGATCAAGTAAAAGTGAGCTTCCCGTAAAAAAATAAAAATTGCTGACTGTTTGCAAGAGGCAGACCATGTCCTATTTTTGAGATTGACACACACTGTCTTAACAGGAAGGGGTTCTATGAAAAACGAGGTCAGGGGTTTTTTCCAGCCAAACGAGCCCAAAACATCCCCGTCATGACTCGCCAACATCTCACCCCGCTCATTCTGTAAGTGTTTGGTGGCCCCCAAAATGCGGAAGCGCCGAAAATGGCGCGATATTAAAAGATTAGCCAGATTTTTAACCCAAATTTTCGCGTGAAAATAAAAAATCCCACAACGTAAATACCCCTGCCCATTTTTAATTTGTCGAAAATAATCGCTCAACATGTCATGGTAAAGCTGATTTTCAACTCTGCTGGGACCTTTTGGTCCCGTTTTTTTCAGTTGTTGCCATAATTGTGTTAACCACACCCTTGGGCCTTTGGGGCCCTCTTTGTATGGAATGTTTGCTGCGGGTCCCGTAGGTTCCTTTGGAAGCTCCCCTTAGGTTGGTGTTCCATTTTTTTTTACTGTCCTTTTCGGAGACTTTTTTGGTTATTTTATTTTCTTCAAATGTATGCTGGAGAAGTCCTGCTTGCCGAGAGTGAAGCCCCTTGTCACTACTTGCTACATAATGGGAGACCCTAATGATCAGGGTATTCCCCACAAATCTGTTTCTTCTTATCGCCCTCCATGAGAATAGTTTCATGGAAAATAAATGGGCTTCGCTCCCCTAACAAGCGAGTTAAAATCATTCGCCACCTTAAAAAACTCTGTCCTGACATTGTCTTCCTCCAGGAGACCCACCTGAAGAGGAAGGATTTTTTCCGCATGGAGAGTCTCTGGGTGGGCCGGATTTTTGGTTCACCTGCTGTGGGGTGCAAGGCTGGGGTACTGAAACTTATTCACAAGAATTTCCCATTTTCATTAATCTCACACGACTCAGATGAAGATGATCAAATGTCCACCTTGTTTAGATATGGCAATAAGGCGGGTAGAGTACTCTCCAGACTTCTCAAAGGCAACTCTCAGCCCTCCCACATTGTGTCCCTCAGGACCCCCTCGGGCCAGTTGTCATCAGATCCTTATAGGATTAATCACTGTTTCAAAAATTTTTACGCACAGCTCTACACCTCGGACTCCAACCCTGCGTTGGAGGAAGAGGTCAAGCGCTTCCCGGACTCTCTGTCTATCCACAAGCTAAACTCCAATCAACTTGAGTACCTAAATGCGGATATTTCAACAGAGGAGATTCAGTCTGCTATTAAGCACCTAGCATTCAGCAAGGCACCAGGACCTGATGGGTTCATGTCATGGATGCCCCTGCAACCCTCGTCCCGGGTCGCGGACGCATCCGTGCCCCGACTCCGAGCGGCGCCCTGTCCCGCACCTCGGGTCCGCTCACCCCTCTGCCCACGCCACCAGTCACTTACCTGGCCATGCTCCTGTCCCATCCGTCTCTGTCCCACAGCGCGCGTGGCGCCGCCAGTGTGAAATTTAAAGGGACAGTGCACAGGTAATTGGTCATTGCCGGGCACTGCTCTATTTAAGTCCGGCCTCTTCCTGGCCGCCTTTCCAGAGGTTTTGTGCTCATGCCTTCAGAGATCGCGTTCCGGAAAGTGTGGTCTTGTCTCCCGTGTACCGAACCCTCCTCTTACTTTTACCGACCACGAATCTCTGCTGCCTGCCCTGACCATCCTGCCTGTCTCCGACTACGAGTCTGCCTAACGTATATGTACCTCACCTACCCTTGGCCGCCACCACAGGCAAGTCCCACCAGTGGAAGCGACCTGGTAGATTCTCGCGGCAGCAAGTCCATCCCGCTTTGCGGCGGGCTCTGGTGAATACCGGGACCTACCTAGATTCCGCTCCCTGGCGTGGGCTTCCCCCATCGCCTGCGGTGGTCCAGCGGATCCACTACCAGACCGTTACAGTAAGATCCGGCCATGGATCCCACCTTGGTGCCATTATTAGAGATGGGCGAATTTATCAAAAATTCGGTTCGGTCACTTCGCCGAATTTCCCGACAAAAATAACTTTGGTCCGAATTACTTCGGGATGAATCGCATTAAAAAACAGTTATTTCCAGGCTGCACAGAGCCTGCAGGTTGCTGTAGAACGTTGTGTCATGCTTAAATATGCAGAGGGAGCTTGGTTTGGTCTTCATACAAAGTTGCGTTTTAGTATGACACGCACATGACTGCCGCCGCTCTTAGAATCGCTTCACTCTAAAATTCCCTGGGCACTTAAGAGGGCAAAACTGACCAAAAAACTGAAGAGTGAATGTAGCCTGATAAAGTCATGGCAGCGACAGCTGGAAAAAAAATAAGCTGAGGGCTCAGGTGGCAACATCAGTGACAGAGTGTGGAGGTGACGGCGTCAGCCACAGCAGCATGAGGTCAAACTGTAGCACAATGACAGTCTGCAGGTGGCAAAAACTGGAGTAGGCCAAAGAGTGGCACAATGACACAGTGTGGAGTTGACGGCATCAACAGCAGCAGCAGCATGAGGTCAGACAGTGGCACAAAAACATTCTAGAGGTGGCAAAAACAGGAGTAGGCCACAGAGTGGCACAGTGACAGAGTGTGTAGGTCACGGCGGCAGCAGCAGCAGCACCAGGAGGTCAGACAGTGGCACAATGACACAGTGTGTAGGTCACGGCAGAAGCAGCATCAGAACAGACAGTGGCACAATGACATTCTGGAGGTGGCAAAACAGTAGTAGGCCACAGGGTGGGACAATGACAGAGAGTGGAGGTGACGGTGGCAGCAGCATGAGGTCAAACAGTAGCACAAGGACATTCGGCAGGTGGCAAAAACTGGAGTAGGCCACAGAGTGGCACAATGACAGAGAGTGGAGGTGACGGCGGCAGCAGCATGAGGTCAGAGAGTGGCACAATGACATTATGGAAGGGCCAAAAACAGTAGTAGGCCACAGAGTGGCACAATGACAGAGTGTGGAGGTGACGGCTGCAGCATGAGGTAAGACAGTGGCATAATGACATTCTGGAGGTGGCAAAACAGTAGTAGGCCACAGAGTGGCACAATGACAGAGAGTGGAGGTCACAGCAGCAGCAGCATGAGGTCAGAGAGTCGCACAATGACACAGCGTGGAGGGCACGGCAGCAGCAGCATGAGGTCAGGCAGTGGCACAATGACATTCTGGAGGTGGCAAAAACAGGAGCAGGCCACATAGTGGCACAATGACACAGTGTGTAGGTCACGGCAGCATCAGCATGAGGTCAGACAGTCGCACAATGACATTCTGGAGGTGGCAAAAACAATAGTAGGCCACAGAGTGGCACAATGACAGAGAATGGAGGTGACGGTGGCAGCAGCATGAGGTCAGAGGTGGCACATTACATTCTGGAGGTGGAAGAACAGTAGTAGGCCACAGAGTGGCACAATGACAGAGAGTGGAGGTGACGGGTGGGGCGCAGCATGAGGTCAGAAGTGGCACAATACATTTAAAGGTGGCAGAAAAACAGTAGTAGCCACAGAGGGGCACAATACATTTAAAGGGGCGAAACAGTAGTAGACCACAGAGTGGCACAATGAAGAGATGGAGGTGCGGTGGCGCAGCATGGGGTCAGAGAGGGGCACAATGACATTCGGGGGGGGCAAAAACTAGTGGCCACAGAGTGGAAACAATGAAGAGAGTGGAGGTGACGGTGGCAGCAGATAGGTCAGAGAGGGGGCCAAGCATTCGAAGTGGCAAAAAACATATAAACCCAGAGTGGCACAAGACAAGATGGAGGTGACGGTGGCAGCAGCATGAGGTAGAGGTGGACCTTACATTCGGGGGGGGTGGAAAAAAACATAGTAGCCACAGAGGGGGCAAATGACAGGGTGGAGGGTGCGCAGCAGCAGCTGAGGTAGACAGTGGCCAATGACTTTCTGCGAGGGTAAAACAGTAGTGGGCCCACAGAGTGAGAATGAACGTGTGAAGTTGAGGATCAACAGCAGCATGAGGTCGCCCGTGGCACAAAAACATTCTAGGGGTGGCAAAAACAGGGTAGGCCACGGGTGGCAAAATACAAGTGTGTAGGTCACGGCAGCAGCCACGCACACTGGGTAGACAGGGGCCATTGCAGAGAGTGGAGGTGACGGCAGCCGCGTGAGGTAGACGGGGGGGCACAATGACATTTGCAGGTGGTAAAACAGTGTAGGCCACAGGTGGGCAGAATGCAGAGAGTGGAGGTCACAGCACGCACATGGGTCGAAGGGGCAAATGAAAAAAAGTGTGGGGGTGGGAAAGTGGGTGGGGAATTTTAGAAATGAATTTGGAGGTGGAAAATGTAGTAAGGGGAAATGAAGAGGTGGGGTAGGGGCCCGCGATGAGGTCAGCAGGGCACAATGTTTTTCTGAGGTGGAAAAAAACTGGATAGGCCCGGTGGCACAAGAAGAGAGTGGAGGTGACTGGGGCAGTAGAACGCATGATCAGAGAGTGGCAAAAATGACACAGTGTGGATGTCAGGCACCAGCAACAGCAGCAGCAGCTGAGGTCAAAAAGTGGCACAATGAAAGTATGGGGTGGGTGGCAATACCACCCCTGGTAAAGATGGTTGGTGGAAATTTGGAGAAACTGTCAGCAATGTATGGCATAGGGGGTGGGGGCACAGAATATGGTGGGGCAGGTGTTTAAACCCCGATCTTTTCACGTTTGGGTGGGGCGTCATGGCTGATTAGTCTGATCCCTAAAGGCTTTGGTGTGTGGAAATCCGGGCCCGATCCACGTGATTCATCTTGACAAAGGTCAGTCGTTCATTTTTCCCCGGGGTGGCAAGGATTTTCCCCCCTTGGGGTAAGATGGTCCCCGCCCACTAAACACCCGTCTGATGCCACATACGGGCGGGAGGACAGTTTCTCACTGCAAACTGGGCCCAAATTTTGCGACCACATCCAGTTTGGTGCCCAGTACCCCAGCGGATCTTCAAACTGGGTTCCCAGAGTGCTGTCCAAGTGGGCCCACCACCTTTGGTTTCCCGGGTCTGCCCCAGGCCCTGCTGCTGCTGCTGGCGACTGCCCTCCCCCTGGGGGTGAAGGGAAAGGGTTTACAAAGGGCTCCCAAATGGTTCTGTGAAGGACTGGTATGCTCCTACCACCCCCCCCCTTCCCCCCGTAGTTGGGGCAGTAGTACGTGAGCGCTGAAGAACCCCCCCGGTCGACCCCCAGAGGAGGGACGGCCCCAAAGGCAGGGGAATGATTAGGAAGAATTTCCCCTTTTTATTTGGTTTGTCTTCCCCCTAAAAACTGGGAAAAAAAGGGTCCCCTTTTGGACCGGTGCGAGGGTCCCCAAAGGGTGGAGAGCCAGAAGTCATCCCCCCTGCCGGATGCTAACTATTTGGCTGTCACTACCAGGCAAATCAGCTGCGCGGGTAATCTGCACAAGTGACTCGGGGGCTCCCTGCCTCCATCTCACTGTTTACTGCCCGGTGCTTGGGGTCATCTGCCCCGTCTTTCTCTTCCATCACCTCCCCCCTGCCCCGCTCCTCATCTTGTCACCTGGTGAAAATCCATCATTTTAACCCCGACAAGCTTCTGCCCAATGTCCTCCCCTCTCCTCTTTTTTCTTCCCACCGTACTCAGTGGGGCCCAATGTAGTGCCCGTCTCCAGTCCCCCGCCCCGAAGATTTTCAGCTCTGTTCAGGACTAAGCAGTGGAAAACGTTATTCATCCCTGTCCCGGCGACTGACAATAAAGTGGCCCCCCGAATGGCCCCAAAAAACGGCAGGTGTCACGCTGGCTGCCACTGGCTGAAAATCAAAAATTACCAAGGGGGCAGGGGGGTAATTGTCCGCCCGGAATCAAAAAAAACGTTTTTTAAAGGGGGTTTGCCCCAGACACTACTGACCTCCGTTCGTATGAGAGAAAATTTAAACAATCACGTGAGTAATGAAGCTGCGTTAGAGAGGGAAGGGGGGGGGGGGGGAGTGAGGAAACCAAAGGGAGGTCTCAAAACTTAAGTGAATAAAAAACAGTAAACAGGGTTTACAGCAAGAAAAAGCCCCCAGACGGAAAATGTCAGGAGTCCTTTCTGCTAAGCAGCTAATTAATGTAAAAAATCACGCAGCAAAAGACAGAGCTGCACCGACCCACAGCCAAGCACGTTTCTTAAGGGGTCCTGTGACATGTTTTTCTAAATAAACAAACTATAAAATTGTGAATTTGTATACAAAAGAGACACCTATTTTAAACGCAGATTGAAAGCTTCTTCATAATAAAGCAGGGGTCTTAAAAAAACTACAGTATTAATTTTTGTATCAAAAGAAAACATATTGCTACCCAGTGCCCTTTAAAAAACCATTCATTTTGCTTGTCATAGATAAAAAGTGATTTACGCAAGCGCGGCTTTCACTCCCGGTTTTGATAGGGGAAGCTTTGTGGAACCAAGGGGGTTGAGAAATGCTTAGCTCTCAGAGTTTTTTATTTTTTTAATCACTTATTTGAAAAGTGATTAAATACCCTTTTTGGAGGTTCCCACTTAACATTCTGGTGGCAAACCCCCTTTTTTTGGGCCTTTTTTGTTTACACAGTCGGTCCAACATGGCAGGCTGGAAATTTCCCAAAGAGTGGAAACATGCATATGATGTGTTGGGGGAGGCCGTTCGCCCCTGCAACCCGGGGGGGTGTTCCTGGTTTTGGGAAAGGATGAAATGATGCAAAAGTTTTCCGGCCTTTTCAAAATCTCCTGAAGATCGGTGGAAGCTTCAGGAACCCTTTTTACAACCAGATTTAACAAGTGGCCATGGGGCGAAAAGGACCAACCCCTTCTCGGTGCGGCGGACACCATGCTCCCCCTCATTTCCGTCACCATGGTTTTCCATTTGCAGTTGTCCGGGGGAAAGCCACACATTGATTTCTTGCTGCCGGACGCAGAGCAGTTCCTCCCGTGTGACTTGTTCACTGAGGAAGTCAGGGGTAGAACGCGTGAACCGCTGGCCCCTACACATTTTGGTAGATGGAGCATTTATTGTGGGGGTGGATGGTGGGGGTGGTGGTAAAGGAGGGGGACTTTGCGCGGACCCGCAGTTTGACAAGGGGAGGAGAAAGCGGCGCTCCGTCCAAGTTTTTTGGTGTGCCTGGGCAGGAAGAATTCACCCAATGGGCCACAAGGACAGTACTGGCCCTGACCGTATTACACCCCACACGCCGCGCTGCCGTGCACCTTGGAAAAAAAACCGAAAAGCTCAAGGAGGCCCCCTTTGTTTTATACTATTTATGAAGTGCTGGTACTCCCTTTTTGGAAAAGAAATTACGGCTTGGAACTCTCCTCCAGCTGGGCCAACCCTTTGTTCCGAACGGTGAAAGGGCCCCCCATTTGGAAAAGGGAGGGCTGAGCCCCAACAATTGGACAAGACCCAGGTCAGCTTTGCCCTTTGGATGGTTTTGGCGTTGTTGTCTCTTGCAATCCCGGGGTAAAACGACTGCGGGCGCCAGGAGTAGCGAGGGCAGGAATCTGGCCCGGGAGATGATGTCAAAGAGAAAACTCCCTTCTGCAGAGGTGGTGGGCTTGACTGGCGCAATGGCATGCGTGCCACTGGGCGTGCTGCTGCTGTTGCTGCGGGGCGGATGGACCACCACATTGACCCAGTTTCTCCGGGCCACCGGATGGGCGTGCTTTGTTGACGCGGGGGCGTGGTCCCAAAGTTAGCCCCCTGGCCCTTCATTTTCTCCCCACAGATTTTAAATTACCCATATTCGGCCCCCGTGTCTTAGCAAAGAACGCCACAACGCCGGTACTGTTTTTACCGCCAACGCTCCGCACTGAGTGCTACTGCCGCGCTGCCTCGCTGAGCCCCTGTCCGCTACTCTCTTGGACCTACAAGTGGGTTTTTTACCCCGTGGCCTTTTGGGCTCCGAAACCTCAACTGCTGTACCCCTGCTAAAATCACGGCCACAAAAACCCCCTTGTGCTGCCCGCTGCCTGACGCGCAAGCTAACCCCCTCTTCTCCTCACGTGATGAACCCCTTCCCTCACCTGGCCCCCAAAGTGCGGTGGGTCATCATCATCTATTTGTTTTTTCTCATCATGTGCCCCTCATCCCCGGGTTTTGGGGCGGGGCTGCCCCCTACAAATGACCCCCCATCCACTTCAACATTATATTTTGCCCCCTACTGCAAAAGCGGGGGATATTGGCCCCATTTCTTCGCGGGCCAAGTGCTGCGGATGCCCTCCTCAAATTGTTATCCTCGTTATAGTGGCGCTGAGCCCAGACCAATAGAATCTCGTGAGGGAACCGGATGGGACAGAGGGGGGGGTTTTTGGGGACAGGTGAGGGCCCTGACCCCTCCCGGGCCAGCCAACTAAGGGTTGTGTCTGCGTTCCACAACTTTGGTGGGGTTGTCAGATTCATTGGGGGAAGTGGATGACTAAAAACCCAAACAAGAACTATTGGGTTTGCTGAACAACACACGGGGCCCCTAGATGAAGCGCATTGTGGCCTCACCGAGTGACCCTGCTGCGACTCCCCTTGCTGTGCTGGCCCCGGGCCTGCTCCAGGAATGTTTGTGCTCGCCACTCGAGGTGAAAAGCCCGCCACCTCTCTGGGGCTGACATAGTTTGTTCTAAAATGAAAAAGCCCTGTTTTATGAAGATATCTGTATATGATAAATACACACCTGTATTTTGGGCTCCAAAAGAACCCCCTAAAAAGCTTGGGAACCCCTTTTTATAAAATTTCGTCCACAAAATGGGGGAGGAAAAAATTTACTTGTTGTGCTGTTTAAAAACTTGTGTATTTTACTGAATATAAAAGAAAAAAACCGGGTTAATTTAAACCCTTAATTGAATTATGCTACAGGGAAATTTTTTCCGGGCGGTTTTAAAAAAAATGTTTTTTTTTATGATGCAACTGAAGAAAAATACTTAGTTAATCCCGGGTGTAAATTGCGCAAAAGATTGAGCAGCCAAAAAATACCAGCTTTGTAGCGTGTTACAATGGGGTGTATTTACGCCACAACAAGAGAAAAAATTGTAATTAACCTTTGGTTATGAATTATGCTAAGGAAAAATGTATTTTTTGGGGTGAATAAACGGTTTCTTTTTTTCCCACCAGCAGAACAACGTTAAAAAATCCCTGGATGTAATTTGCGCAAAAAAATTGGCAACCAAAAACTAGAGCTTTTTGCGTTTTACATGGCGTGTTTTTTACGCTACACAACGAGAAAACTTTTAAATTTCCCCTTCTTGTGAATTTTGCTCAAGAAAAAAATATTTTTTTGGGGGTGAAAAAGACTTTTTTTTTTTAGTCACCCCAAAAAAGCGAACAACGCCCTTTAATTTCCCGGATGTAAATTGCGCAAAGAATTGAGCAACCAAAAAAACAGCTTTTTAGGTTTACGGCCCGGTTTTTTTTCGCTAACAACAAGAGGAAAACTTGTAATTAAACCCCCGCTTGTTATTATCAAGGAAAAATTTTTTTTTGGCGGTTTAAAAGGACGGGTTTTTTTAGTCACCCAAAGCGAACAACGCTAAAAACCCCCTGGATGTAAATTGACAAAAAATTTGAGCAAAAAAAAAACTACGAGTTTGTAGCGTTTCAAAGGGGTTTTTTTTTATACTACCAAAAAAGGGAAAATTGAATTAAAACCCCGTTGTGAATTATCTACAGGGAAAAAATTTATTTTTTGCGGTGAAATAAACTTTCTTTTTTCACCACAGAGCAGAAACAACGCTTAAATTTAAACCCTGGATGTAAATTGCCAAAGAATTGGCAACCCAAAAATACGAGATTTGTAGCTGTTACAAAGGCTGTTTTTACCCCCTACACAAAAAGGGAAAATTGTAAATTTAAACCTTGCTTTTGAATTTTGCTAAGGAAAAAATTATTTTTTTGGCTGAAAAAAACGGGTTTTTTTTGTCACCACAACGCGAACAAAGCTTAACCCCCCGGATGTAAATTGCGCAAAAGAAATTTAGAACCCAAAAAAACGGCTTTTTAGCGTGTTACAAGGGTGTTTTTTTCCTACACAAAAAGAGGAAAATTTTAATTAACCCCCACTTGTGAAATGCTCAGGAAAAAATTTTTTTTTGGCGGTGAAAAAGACGGTTTATTTTAGTCCCACAACAGCAGAACAAAAACT
>JAODAL010083525.1:0-11223 GCA_025379985.1 Phyllomedusa bahiana
AAAGGATCAGTCAAAGTCCCCCAGGGGGCCCCAAAGTCCTCCACTGAGGCCCCAAGAATCACCCACGGTGCCCCAAGAATCACCTACCAATGGGCCCCAAGAATCATCCCCCTTGGTGGGCCCCAGGAATCCCTCCACGGGGGGCCCCCAAGAATCACCCACTGGGGGGCCCCAAAAATCACCTACACAGGGGGCCCCCAAGAATCATCTCCACTGGTGGGTCCCCAAGAATCATCTCCACGGTGGGATCCCAAGAATCATCTCCACTGGTGGGCCCCAAGAATCAACCCCACTGGTGGCCCAAGAATCACTTCCACGGGTGGCCCCAAGAATCACTCCACGGGTGGGTCCCCAAGAATCACCCTCCACTGGTGACCCCAAGAAAATCATCTCCCTGGTGGCCCCAAGAATAAATTCCACTGGGGGCCCCAAGAATCACTCCACTGGTGGGCCCCAAGAATCATCTCCACTGGTGGCCCCCAAGAATCAACTCCACTGGTGGCCCCCAAGAATCAGCTCCACTGGTGGCCCCAAGATTAATTTTCACCAGTCGCCCCACGACTCAGCTCCACTGGTGACTCCAGGCTCCCCAGTCCAATACTGCATAGTAATGGACCCTTAATACAACAGGGAACCATATATCCTATAAAGGACACCCCACTTTGCAGCCAATCATGTACCTCTAATCTGGGAATATTTTTAGACTCCCCGTATATGACCTCAGTGAGGCCTCGTGTGTGTATACAATGTGCCAACAAAGACCACGATTAATAGTGGCCAAGCAGTTCTGTATATTTAGCCCCCTCTAATGGGCCCAAAGACCCCCAGCCCAACACTACCGCAGTCACTTGTCCTATGAGCAGATAGGTCTCTGCTTCCCTCAGGATCAGAACGTTGTTTTTTTCCTGAAATACTCTGCACTGTAGGGAGTATTTTAGTAGGTTTTTTCATGTGGGTAAATTATCAAATGGAATCTTGATTTGGGGTTCTCCATGTCTGTCTAGTTGCAGATACATGTATATGTTCCTTGTCTGCAGTAAAATAGCGCAGCAGTACGGTATCCGCAGTGCACAACATAGTGCAGGCACAAGGCGGTGCGGCCGGTCAGACTGCTGCGGTCATCATTTGCCGGTCAGCGAGCTGCGCTATATTCCTATAATGAGCGGAGTTGGCAGTTTGTTTGACCATTAACAATCCCATTGATCCCGGAGCGGCCCCTTCACCCGACCACGGACGCGCTCAGCTCGGATATACCCCGGCACATAAGGATCTGTTTCACGCCGTATTATGTATGCAGTAATTAGCGTCCTCGCATGGAGATAACCAGTCCCTGCTCATTATTCCTCTCATTAATATGGGGAGGCCGGCGTTACCCTCCTCCGTGCAGTCACTATGGCTGAAGACGGGCTCCCAAGGGCCCCGAGCCCAGCTCCAACCTCTCATTTCCTAGTCAAGATCGGTGAAGGATTAACGAGAAGTGGACTGAAAACATCCGTAAATGTTAAATTCTCAGGCTGCATATAAATCAGGCCGGGGGGGTGCTACGGCGTGTGACGGAGAATAATAAGCAGATCGCCGCGTGCTACCGCCGGACGTGGGGGGGTTCACTAGCATCACTGCGCCGAAACTGAACCCATCATTGCTGCGAATCCAGAAAAGAGTCACTATGGGAGACCTGTATGATCGGATTGTTCACTCTTTTCTGGCGTAAAATGCGCGTAAGTGAGCGGCTACGATGTCTAATGAATGTGTTCGGCGCATTGTTCGTAAGATTCAACACTTTCTAATGCGCCTAACATGAGGGGTGTTCTGGGGGCGTTGCACCACACTCGTAATATTAGACCAAACAGTATATGAATGTGGTTTTTGGCAAAACCGAGCGCATTACTGCTTTTGGACAGGCAGACCTATGTCAATGTGAACTAGCCCGAGATGTCGCATGGAGGCTGGATTTCCGGTGAGGGCCAAAAGTGTCCAATATTTCTCAACTTCCACCAGTGCAATAATAAGTCATTTGTAATAATTATCAAACTATAGAAAATGAAATTATTTAAATGTAATAAAAAAGTTATCATATAATATTAGTATAAAAATATATAATATCCCAAAAATATAAAAATGTCTCCTATAAAATGGATTTAAAATTCATAGAATCTAAATCTAATTTTACATGAAATAAGCCACTGATGATGTTGTTCAGATTTTTACATTTTTACTACGTTAAATGTATTCTCACCCTTTATTCTACATACAGCAGGAGCCAGCACAGCACAGGTATTGCTGGAACCTGTGGTCCTCCAAGCAGGATCAGTCACATAGTTTCTATCACTGACATGCTTTTTCTAATAACGTCTCTTATTTCCAGCCTATCTATGGCCTTTATACATGTTTGGGGCATTATTAATGCGCCTAAGTTCCATAATGCGCCAAACACACAGGCGAGGGGCGGGGACTTTAGACGCCATTTATGACGCACAAAAACCACTTTATACATTCAGGCGCATTATACACTGAAAACGAGACTCAACAATTCACTTCGATGCGTCTTCCTTCATACCTGTCTCCCAACATCTGAAGCATTTGGTTTCTGTAGTGATCCAGTCGCTGCACTCTGCAAGGATCTGACCTGATCGGCGCCTCTAAAAGAAGTGATGGTTGGACAAAAGTGCACCCCTCTATTAGCAAGGGGCGTAGCTATAGGGAGTGCAGAGGTAGCAGTTGCTACCGGGCCCTGCAGCCTGAAGGGACCCAAAAGCTCCTTCTTCAACACCAGTACTATAAATGGCACATGGTAGTTGGGGGCCTTGAATTCTGCATCTAAAATAGGCGCTTTTCATGTGAAATTTAAATGCGGGTTTCAACTTAGATACAGTTTTTTTGCTAAAAGAGACGGCTCAACTGAGTGCATTTTGGCGCAGAATAAAGTCTAGCACCGATCTGGGGTGGATTTTCCATGTCCCATTGACTTTAATTAGATCCAGCAGGATATAGCAATTCCCCTTCAAGATTCGTTGTGCTAATGTATCGGGGTGAAGGTGTAAAGGGCGGCTCTGCCCGCATCTTATCTGTACAGGGGGATTCACAACGGTGCAGAAGTCTGGCCTCAGCATTTATAACCAGGAGAACATAACCCAAATGTAATCGCATGAAGAGACGTCACTATCTATTACCACAAAGTTTTATCCAGACACTACTTCTGTTCAAACAGATCTCCATGGGTGACCGGCGCACGTCTAGGCGGTCGTCCTGTTCTGTCCTGATGTCCATCCTCGGATATGGGCTCCACTGTTCCAGTGAAGAGTTGTCTGGGGTGGTTCAGATCCTGTGGCTGGGGGAGGTACACTGGGGCACATTTATCAAGGCAGTTGCACCAGAATTCTGGCACAATTGGCACCAAAACCTGTTCAGGCTGTGGGTGGCTCTACAGCCTCAGGCTCCCACTTCCTGTTCAGACTGTGGGTGGTTCTGCAGCTTCAGGCTCCAACTTCCTGTTAAGGCTGTGGGTGGTTCTGCAGCTTCAGGCTCCAACTTTCCTGTTAGCCTTTGGTGGTTCTACACTTCAGGCTCCCACTTCCCTTCCAGCTGTGGGCATTCTATAGCTTCAGGTCTCTCAATTCCTGTTCAGGCTGTGGGCGGTCTACAGCTTCAGGCTCCCTCTCCTGTTCAGCGCTGTGGGCTGTTCTACAGCTTCAGGCACCCACTTTCTGTTCAGGCTGTGGGCGGTTCTACAGCTTTAGGCTCCCACTTCCTGTTCAGGCTGTGGGTGGTTCTACAGCTTCAGGCTCCCACTTCCTCTTCAGCCTGTGGGCAGTTCTATAGCTTCAGGCTCCAACTTCCTGTTCAGGCTGTGGGTGTTTCTACAGCAGGGACTAACATTTCAGCTCTGCTACTCCTAGCTGAGCCTGTTAGGCTATGCCTACACTGCACTGAACAAAAAACGGCTGAAAGTGGCCATTTTTTTCCCGATGCAAGACCACGGTTTTTGTCACGCTTTGTGCAAAAACCGCGGTCGCTTCTTTTTTTTTTTTTTTAACGTCACCCATACAATTGTATGGGAAGATGCCAAGAAAACTAAAAACGGCAGTGGAGACTGCAGCTCGTCTTTTCTATTCTAGTCTATGTGGCTGCAGGAACGATCGTATTTTTGGCGCCGAAAATACGATCATAAAGCTATGCAGTGTAGACATAGCCTTAGAGGGAAATTGATGACGGTGGGGTCTAAACAGTAGGAGTGAAGCCTAAAGAACTGTAAAGGGTTAAAGTTTGTCAGTAAGAAATGTAAAAAAGTTTCTGTGCTGCTGATAAGACACAGTAGGGAGTTAGGTCACCATCCCTACCCATGCTAGAGCAGAGAGAGGTGGTTGGAAAACCTTCTGTAAACATGCAAGCGATAAGAACTGCTCTTACTCTGAAAGGAAGCAAAATCAGAACAGCAATGTACTTGGTAATAGTCTTTATCTACCTTTGCCTACATGTTTAAAGCCAGTCATTGTGGTGAGAAGGCCCCTTTAAGGAAATGCTTGTGCAGTCCCTGCTCTGCTCCCTCATTCCAGGGCTGTGCAGATTATTAGCAGGGGTTGGAGGTGACGGGAGGTGGCTGCTCCTCTCCATTCAGCAGGAGCCGCGCGCTGGCAGCGGACTGAAGCTTTATTAATTAGGAGCTTAATCTCCAGCAGATAGAATTGTGAGAGGTGTCAGTCAGGCTGGCAGGCGGCGGGGGCTCCTGGCAGCGAGACAGCGGGTAGGAAGCCAGTCAATAGCTCTGGGGGGGATAATGCATTTCCTTAGAAACGTCGGGCGCTGGGCAAATATTTGAATAATTTACCTTTCATCCTCTTTAGTTGCCTCTCTCTGCCAAGGAGGACGAGCACCGGACGGCGGCTGCTGCTGCTGGCAAATTAATAGACAGATTAGTACAAGAGGAATATTGTGCAGCGCCGGGAGACGAGAGCCGCCGCGTCTTCTTACAACCTGCACGAAAACAAAGCCAGAGGAGATCATTGTACTGGTTTAATGGGAGGAATTACAGCTGCTTAACTGGAGGGAGAAAGCAAGGGTCTCTCATGCAGCAAAATAACATGGAGTATGGGGGGGGGGGGCTCTGCCTGCACCTTATCTGTACACGGGGGTTCACAAAGGATGGTGCAAAAGTCTGACCTCCGCATTTATAACCGGGAGAGAGAAAGCAAGGGTCTCACATGCAGCAGAATAACATGGAGTATGGGGTGGGGGGGTGCCCACATCTTATCTGTACACGGGGGTTCACAAAGGACGGTGCAAAAGTCTGACCTCAGCATTTATAACCGGGAGAGAGAATGCAAGGGTCTCACATGCAGCAGATACACAATGGAGATGGGGGGGGGGGGGGTGCCCACATCTTATCTGTACACGGGGGTTCACCAAGGACGGTGCAAAAGTCTGACCTCAGCATTTATAACCCAAATGTAATAATCTAATACTCTATCCCCACCAAGTTTTATCCATACACAACTAATGGTCAAAGAGATTTCCATAGGCGACCGGCGGACGTTTGGGCGGTCGTCCTGATGTCCATCCTCGGATCCGGACTCCACTGTTATCTCAGGTGGTTCTGATCCTGTGGCTGGAGGGGCAGATACACTGGGGCACAATTTGCACCAAAAATTTTTGGTGCATCCCCCCTTAAAAACCCCCACAACCCCAAATGACGTTTTTTTGGGACCAGTGCTCCCCCCAGCTCCAGTCCCGGGACCCCCCCACAGAACTTTTCCCCCCGGAAACCCCACAGAATGCAATAGAAATTACATCACCAGTGCAATGTGGGAAACCGCCCTTTTGGGGGCCCTGAGGGGGGGATTTGGGGACTCCTGTTTAGCTGCTTTCACACACAGGGGGCGGTTTTTTGATGATTTTTTGGGCGGGAAAAACGTACAGAAGCAATTGGGGCCCTTTTCGCAAAAAAAAAGCATCCGAAAAACGCATCAAAAATTCACTTTGGGAAAGCAGCCTTAGGGCTATGTTCACACAATGTATTGCGGTGCATAATACGTCCCCCAAAAAAACAGCTGTTGGGACCTGGCCTGGGGGGCCGACAGCGCTCCGGGCCCCCCAATGAACTTTTAAACCCGAGCGCGTATTAGCCGCAAGTAATTGACATTCATTATCCCCCCCTCGCGTCATACGCGTTTGGGTACGACGGGGGGAGGAGGCTTAATCTAGTATCTAGGAACTAATGATTACCCGTAAATTGACCCCCACATCTCCCCAATTATACGCGCCGTTTTTTTAACCCCCCGTGTGAAGCGCCTTAGCAGTTTCCAGCGTTGTGCCTTCTCCCCTACAGGGTGTATCTTTACATAAATGTACGTGGCCTCATGTGCGGCGCCCTGCACCAATGTCAGTGCCGTACAGTAAGCCAATTTGTAAAAGGTGCAAAGTGAGGCTGGACAGTTGTAACCTGCGCCAGATTTGCAAACACTTTAATACATGCGTCGCATTGTCAGACTGTCTGCGCTAAGTATACACTGTCTCAGAGTTATGCGGGATTGATATTTTCTGCCCTATTGTTTTCCCCCCTTATAAGTGGTACATTCTAAGTGTGGTATCGTGGTGACCGTCCTGCTGATAGACCTACCCCTTTACTCCAGGCTCCTCTCTAGGCCCCCACACACCTCTGGCTCCTAGAGCTTCAGAGATCCAAGGAAAGTATCCATTATCAGTCACTAGATATTGGGTTCATTCCATACATTGCAACCACTTAAAAAAAATTTCCCTTTTATTTCACCCCGTTCCCTATTTCCTTGGTTAAAGGGCTGTTTCCACCATAAAACTTCAATGACACATCGATAGGATATGAAGTTCAGGCTCCTGAAAGTCTCAGCTCAGAATGGAGATCTGGTCACGCCTGCACACAACTCTCCATTCTGTTCTGTGGGAGTTCTAAGTACCCCCGGGGAGAACACACGGCTCCCCCCTGTACTGGGGGAATGCCATAGAAAAAAAAATGGGAACCACGTCCCCTGTTACTGGGAACCCCCATAGAACAATGGAGAACAAAAAGTTGCACCCGACTGGGAACCCTCCCAAGAACAAATGGGGAACACAGGGGTTCCCCGTACGGGGGAACCCCCTAAAAGGATAATGGAAACACAGCGCCCCCCTTTTACGGGAACTGCCTAGAACGAATGGAGGAAAAAAGCGCTCCCCTGTACTGGGAACTCCCATAGAACAGAAAGGGGAAACCCGTGTTCCCCCGAAAAGGGAAATCCCCTAAGGAAAAGGGGAACACCCGCGCTCCCCTGTATGGGAACTGCCATTTGAAAACAGAATGGGGAACACAGCCCCCCCCGTCTGGAACTCCCATGAACAGAATGGAGAAACAGTGCTACCCTGTACTGGGAACTCCCCTAGAACAGAATGGAAACACAGTTTCCCCTGTACTGGGAACTCCCCCTAGAGGAGAAAGGGGAACACAGCGCTCCCCCCGTACTGGGAATCCCCAAAACAGAATAAACACGCGCCCCTGTATGGGAATCCCAAAGAAATGGGGAACCCAAAACGCTCCCCCCTACGGGAACTCCCAAAAAAGAATTTGGAGAACCAGCGTCCCCTGTAAACCGGGAACTCCATAGAAAAGAATGGAGAACACCGTGTTCCCCCGTACTGGAACTCCCCTAGAGAGAATGGGGGAACACCGCGCTCCCCCGTACGGGAAAACCCCCTAAGGAGAAGGAAAACCCGCGCTCCCCTTTCTGGGAAAAATCCCCAAAAGGAAATGGAGAAAAACAGCGCTCCCCCGACTGGGGGAATCCCATAGAGAAATGGAGAACACGGGGTCCCCTGTACTGGGAACTCCTAAGAGGGGAAAAGGGGGAAAAACAGGGCTCCCCCGTACCGGGAACCCCATAGAACAGAATGGAAAACACAGCGCTCCCCTGTACCGGAACTCCCATAGAAAAAAAAAATGGAGAACACAGCGCTCCCCTGTCCGGGAACTCCCTAAACAAAAGGAAACACCGGCTCCCCTGTACGGAAATCCCTAGAGGAGAAAGGAAACCCCGCTCCCCCGTATTGGGGAACTCCCCAAAGGGGAATGGGGAACACCGCGTCCCCCCCGTACTTTTGGGAACCCCCCCATGAGGGGAAGGAGAACACAGCGCTCCCCTGTACTGGGAAAAACCCCCTAGAGGGAATGGAAACACAGGGGTCCCCCTTTAGGGGGACTCCAAGAGGAGAAATAAACACCGGGGTCCCCTGAAGGGAACTCCCATAGAGGGAAAAGGGGAACACAGCGCTCCCCTAACTGGGAACCCCAAAGAACAAAAGGGAACACGCGCTCCCCTGCTGGAAAACTCCCATGAACAGAAAAGGGAACACAGCGCTCCCCGTACGGGAACCCCTAGAACGAATGGAGAACACGTTTCCCCTGTACTGGGGAACCCCCAAAAAAAGGAATGGGGAACACAGCGCCCCCGTACTGGGAAATCCCCTAGAAAAAAAATGGTGAACACGCCTCCCCTGTACTGGGGAACTCCAAAAAGAACAAAGGGGAACACAGCGCTCCCCCGACGGGAACTAATAGAACGAATGGAAACACAGCGCCCCCTGTACTGGAACCCCATAGAACAGAAATTGGGGAACCAGTGCTCACCGTACGGGAACTCCCATAGAAGAGAATGGAGAAACCCTCCCCCTTTTGGGAAATCCCATAAACGAATGGGGAAACGGTCCCCTGAAGGGAACTCCCAAAAAACAGAAAAAGAACACAGCGCTCCCCCCCTTACTAGGGCTCCATAGAACAAATGGAGAACAAGCGCTCCCCTGTATGGGGAATCCCTAGAACAAATGGGGAACACAGTGCCCCCCCTGTACTGGGGAAATTCCATAGAACAAATGGAAAAACACAAAACCCCCCCGTACTGGGGGAAACCCCCAAAAACAGAATGAGAACACAAACCTCCCCTGTACTGGAAACCCCCTAGAACAGAAAGGGAACACGCGCTCCCCCCTTTTGGGAAAATTCCATAGAAAAAATGGAGAACACAAACGCTCCCCGTAGGGGGCCCCAAAAACGAATGGGGAACAACGTCCCCTGTACTGAAATCCCCTAGAACAGAAAGGAGAACAAAATTGGGGGTCCACCTGCTATCGATTTTAGTCTTGGGGGAGTCCCCTTTTGGTGGGTTTCCCCCTTGAGGACATATGATTTTTTTAATCAACTAATGATTAACCTTGGGCCGGGTTAGTTAATGCCCCCACCCCGAATCCTCTCCTGTCAATGAACCTTGGATTGGCCCCTCGGGTGGGAACACCCCTTATCCGCCAGTTTTTTCTCAATTTTTGTGCATTCCCACGAGTCTGATTTCCATCTTTCAAGTTGCTGAAGCCTCGATACAATTGCACAAGAAAGAAAGAGTAAGTGTAGTTTTCGGTGTTTCCCCTTTAATCCATCAATTTATACAATTAATTTTCCGGACGACCTGCGCCGGGGAATTTCAGCTCGGATTTAAACTTCATGAGCTCTTCTGGTCCCTGAGATTTTCCCAGTCACCAGTCTCAAAACTGCGCCCTTTCCAGATGGTTGTGCAGAGCGGAGGGGTCATCCATATGGACGGGGCTCTGTTTGAGTCTCTGTTTTGGTCTCTGTTCGAGTCTCTGTTTTGGTCTCTGTTCGAGTCTCTGTTTTGGTCTCTGTTCGGGGCTCTGTTTGGGGCTCTGTTCAGATCTCTGTTCGGGGCTCTGTTCAGATCTCTGTTTGGGGCTCTGTTCGGATCTCTGTTCGGATCTCTGTTCGGATCTCTGTTCGGATCTCTGTTCGGATCTCTGTTCAGATCTCTGTTTGGGGCTCTGTTCACAGCTCTCTGTTTGGGGCTCTGTTAGGGCTCTGTTTGGGGCTCTGTTTGGGGCTCTGTTTGGGGCTCTGTTTGGGGCTCTGTTTGGGGCTCTGTTTGGGGCTCTGTTTGGGGCTCTGTTCGGATCTCTGTTTGGGGCTCTGTTCGGATCTCTGTTTGGGGCTCTATTCGGATCTCTGTTCAGATCTCTGTTCGGGGCTCTGTTCGGGGCTCTGTTCGGATCTCTGTTCAGATCTCTGTTTGGGGCTCTGTTCGGGGCTCTGTTCGGGGCTCTGTTCGGGGCTCTGTTCGGGGCTCTGTTCGGGGCTCTGTTCGGGGCTCTGTTCGGGTCTCTTTTTTGGGGCTCTGTTCGGTCTCTTTTTTGGGGCCCCTGTCAGATCTCTGTTCGGGGCTCTGTTCAGATCTCTGTTCGGGGCTCTGTTCAGATCTCTGTTCGGGGCTCTGTTCACAGCTCTCTGTTTGGGTCTCTGTTCGGGGCTCTGTTCAGATCTCTGTTGGGGGCTCTGTTCAGATCTCTGTTCGGGGCTCTGTTCAGATCTCTGTTCGGGGCTCTGTTCAGATCTCTGTTCGGTGCTCTGTTCGGGTCTCTTTTTGGGGCTCTGTTCGGGGCTCTTTTTGGGGCTCTGTTCAGATCTCTGTTCGGGGCTCTGTTCGGGGCTCTGTTCACAGCTCTCTGTTTGGGGCTCTGTTTGGGGCTCTGTTCACAGCTCTCTGTTTGGGGCTCTGTTTGGGGCTCTGTTCAGATCTCTGTTTGGGGCTCTGTTCAGATCTCTGTTTGGGGCTCTGTTCAGATCTCTGTTTGGGGCTCTGTTCAGATCTCTGTTCAGATCTCTGTTTGGGGCTCTGTTTGGGGCTCTGTTTGGGGCTCTGTTCGGTTCTCTGTTAGGGGCTCTGTTCACAGCTCTCTGTTTGGGGCTCTGTTTGGGGCTCTGTTTGGGGGATGTATAGAGATTATCCTTATGAGGATGGAAAGCGTAAGTGATGCAAAAAAACCCAAATCTGTGCTGTGAGTCTGCAGCCCCCACCGTCGGTGTCCGGGGGGCCCAGTATCTGCTGCTCTGAGTCAGGACGGATCCTTGTCTCGAGATGATATAATAATTATGATGTTCGCAATGAATCCTGTGTTCGCCCATTAGCTTCGCTGTCGTCGAGCCACAGGTTGCATTAAATCCAATTAGCATCAGTTATGCCAGGAAGTGTCCTACAGCGAAGCCTTAAATTAAAGATCACAGGTGCGGCCCCCACCCAGAGCCGCCTCCACCCAGAGCCGCCGCCGCCGCACCGTAATTGCTGGATTTTCCCTAAGACCCGGCTTCTTCCAGTTTCGGATCTCCAGATCACTTGTTGACAGATTAAAGGAATCTGCAATACTAGAAGGCGCCTTCCACGGGGG
>JAODAL010083526.1:0-11222 GCA_025379985.1 Phyllomedusa bahiana
ATCATGCAGTGGGAAAACCCTTAATTTTAAGGAAAGGTACTGAAATGCTTTTTTTTTAAATTTTCTTGATACACAATTAGGTTTTGGTCACCCTGCCAGGGTTTTTAAAGGCCAAAAGGAGGATTAGAGGTGGATTTGTACCCTGATGGGATGACTATTAGGTCTCACAGTGTCCCTATTTAATGAAAACCAAACACTGCAGCAGTGTAACACAATGTGCTCTTATCAATCAAACCCCTTTCCCCCCACATCGTCACTGTGCCCCCAATGTCTCTTCCCTTTTCCCAGTGTCACCCTGTATGATTTTCGCTGCCTCCCCATAATCCCCAGAAAGCCTTGACCAAAAATGGGGACCCTAAATGCCCAGCCATGTCCCCAACTGCCAGCTGCAGTTCTGTAGGGCGCCCTAGTGTAAACCATAGCCCCCAGTAAGGCTCTGATCCAACCCCCATTATCCCGTGACGCCCAATGAAAACCAAATGTCCCAGTGTCAGCCCCACGAAAGTTGTAGTTCTCCATGAAAAGCGTTGGGGCCCCCTTTTTTGTAAAAACGGATCTAGACACATATGGTTGTGCATTGTTAACAAAATTTTAAATTCAGGGGTAAATAGGGCACGTTTTAAATCCCCTATACAAAAAAAGACTGGCACGATAAAATAATGGGGGAACCATAATGCCCAGGGTTTCCCCTCCTCACTGCCTTGTTTTGCTGCAAACAGGCATGTAGTTGCTCTTGTGTTTCCAAACATTTGTCGATTCGTAAATTTTTTGGGAAGGGGGCAAAAATTTGGGTGTGGGGGAGCACCCCCTACAAGTGGTCTTGTTATATTTACTGTGAAATGTGTTTCATTGTATATGTGTATATAGTGTATAATAAGGACGAGACCTAAACACCTTTATAAGGTGCTTTAAAAATCAAAGAGTTTTGTGGGCCCTGACCCAAGTTAACGGGAAGAGGAAATGGCCGGGATTCAGATGTAAGGAGTCTGCCATTGCTTTGCATTTCAGCTTTGCGTTGTTGGGGTTAAATTTAAAAGTGGCTATGGATCAAAAACTTTCCCCTTACATGGGCCTGGGTGAACTCCGCCACAGTGAAGGGAAAAGGGGGAAAAAGGAGAAAAAAAGGACAGGTCATAAGAGACGTGGGTTGGCAAAAGAAAAAAAAAGAAAGCAAATGACCGGGGGAGTGAGTCAACCCAGGTTTTACTAAAACAACAGGCCAGGTCCAATACAGGGACCCCTGCCCCCCTGCCTCTGGACATCCCAGTAGACCTGGGGAGACCCGGGACAGTACCCAGGACTGGTGGTGTAAGGGTTCCGGACGTAGGAGTGGATCCCTGGACACCCCCAAGCGATGGTGAAACCCCCCGGCCAGGGAAGGAATCTAAGTAGGCCCCCGGTATTCACAGAGCCCGCCGCAAAAGGGATGGACTTGCTGCGGGGGGTCTACCAGGTCGCCCCCTGACGTGATTGCTTGCGGTGGAGCCGAAGTATAGCTTGGTGCAAATCGTCAGGCAGGCCGTAGCGGGTCAGGAGGAGCAGGGCAGGCAGCTTGGTTCTGGTCGGGGAAAGGCAGGCGGCAGGGAGGCAGCAGAGATACGGGGTCATAAGGGAAAGAAAGGGTACGGTACACGGAGATCGGGACAAGAAAAAGGGAACCTTTCTCTAAGGCAAGGCACTAAAGACCCGGCGGGGAGGGGGGGAAGCGCCCAGGTGAAATAGGGCATGCCGGCAATTACCCAATTACCGGCGCCTGCCCCTTTAAATCCCCAAAAGGCCGGCGCGCGCGGCCTTAGATACAGGGCGCGCGCCCGGACGGAGGAGACTGCGGGGACAGGAGCGCGCCGGGTAAGTAATTACAAGCCGGGGAGCAAAGGGCCCCCCGCCCGCACACAGGGCGGCGGCGGCCCCCCGTCCGGGGACGGGGCAGATTGGGCGGGCCGCAGGGGGGATCCGGGGCGGCCCAAACAGTCCCCCCCCTTTTTAGCCCTCCCCTTTTTCCTGGGGGAAATCTCTGCAGCAACTCCGGTCCAAGATGTTGCCCTCCGGCTCCCACGATCCCTCCTCAGGCCAAACTCCTTCCAGTCGATAGGAAGTACCCCCTTCCTTTGGTCTTATGTCTAGGATCTCATTTACAGTAAATTTTGGGAGGCCCCGCTTCAAAAGATGGGGATTGACCTGGGGGAAAAACTTTTTGGACCACCGGCTTAAAAAGGGAGACATGGAAAGATTTGGGGAATCGCATTGTGGGGGGGGCCCGGGAGTTTGTAGGCAGCCGGTTTTTTACGGGCGAGTATTAAAAATGGTCCTATCCCGGGGCCCCCAATTTGTCGGGGATTTCACCCGGATTTTTCCCCCGATACCAGACCTTGTCCCCGGGGCGAAAACAGGGGGAGGGTTTTATTTTGCCCGTTTGGGGCCCTTTCTACGCGGGGATGCATGCTGCAGAGACTGGCGCGTCTTTTTTCCAAAGGGGACACCAGATCTTGGGGCAAGATGTCCGCTGCTGGCACTTCCGATGATGGAGACAATGGTAAGGGAGGGCGGGGATGCGGCCATAGCGATGAAAATGGGGATTTACCAGTGGATTCCGACCCCGGGGAAAATTATGGGAAAAACCCCCGCCCAAAGAAGAAAGCTGGCCCCAGTAACCCGTCGAGCCAGACAAAATGTGTAAATAGCCTCCCAGAATTGATTGATCCTCTCCATTTGCCTTTCTTGCGGGGGTGGTAGGGGGAAGAGAAGTCGGGTTTCACCTGAAAACCGAGAGCGGGGGCCCCGCCAGAACCCGACACAAATTTGGACCCCCCGACCCGAGACAAGTGCTGCGGAAAGTCCGTGAAGGCGGAAGATGTGGGAAAAAAAAACTGGTTTGGCCCAAAATGGGGGGCAGAGGGTACCCCAGGAAACGGAATAAGTGCGCCATCTTAAAAAAAAGGCCCGGCCCCCCAGATGCCCGTGTTCCCCGAAGAGGGGGGCAGATCCTGAGAAATCCATTGCCCATGAGTCCCAAGGGGGCCCCCTAGGGAGGGGGCGGGGGTGGAGAAACCCCGCGGGTTTGTGGCGAAGAGTTTTGTTACGAGCACAAGTAACGGGGGACTTCACCAAATCCTTGATGTCCCTAGCAATTCCCGGCCACCAGAAAAAACGAGAGATTAGGGGGGAAGGATTTACGTGCCCCTGGGGGGCCCGCCACAAAGAACGGTCCCATTTCAAAATTTCTCCTGCGGAGGCGGCGGAAAAATTTTTTTCCCTGGGGGAACCTTTACGCAGATTTTAAGGAGCCACCGGATAGGTGTTCGGGGGAAATATATGCTGGGGCGCCCCTCCTCCCCCGACCATCGGAGCACGGGGAGAGGCTGGGCCCCTAGTTCTTCTCGCGGGGCCAAAATGTATCTGAAAATTAAAAAGCGCGAGAAGAACAGGGCCCACCTGGCTTGAAGTGGTTTGAGGCGTTGGGCCGTTTGAAGGTATTGAAATTTTTAGGGTGGGGGGAAAAAATGGTGATGGGTTAGTAGCACCCTCCAGAAGATAACCCATCCTCTGGGGCCAGCTTGATAGCCAGCAACCCCGGGGTCTCCGATGTGTAATTTCTTCCGAGGGGAGAAAGTCTTGGAGAAGAAGCACAGGTGACCACTTGCTTTTGGCCCCTTCTGCAAAAGAATCGCGCGCCCCGACCGAGGAGGGCCACCTCCGAAGAAGGGTTTCTCGGAATCCGGTCTGGTCGAAGGGCCGAGGGAAGGTCCCTTTAAAGTGAGCAAACCCTTTTGGGCCTCGGCGGCCACGCCAGGATTGGGATTCTTCTTGGTAAGTGCAATGATAGGGCCACCAAGGTAGAAAGGGGAATAAATGACGGTAATAATTCGAGAACCCCAGGAAGCGCTGTATAGCTGTAGGGCCCCCCCCGGCCCGGGGCCACTCAAGCAGCCACGCTTGGGAGGATCCATCTGTAAACCCCCCGGTCCGAATGCGTAACCAAAGGGAAAGGGGGGTGATTGGGGGGAAGAGACTTTCTCCCAAATTACGTAAGGGGGGTTGGCACGAACCGCTCCAATACCAGGGGGACATGGGGCGATGAGTCTCCACATCGGCAGAGAACACCCGAATGTCTTTTAGGAGAACCGAACAGTGTAGAGGAGTGGGGGGTATGTTGGAAAAAAAAAAAAATCCTGGAAGATGCTGGGGCGTTTGCCAAAAAGAAGGGCATGACTAGATATTCAAAATGTCCAACCCCCTGTGTTAAAAGCTTTCCACTATCCCCTCTCGAATGGGATGGGTTGTGGCTCCTCGTAGGTAAGCTTGGAGAAAATCCCTTGCCCCGCGAAGCCGGGGCGAACAGTTCCGTGATCACGGCAGGGGATAGCGGTTTTTACCGTGATCTGTTAAGACCCCCATAGTCGAACACGGCCGTAAGGAACCATCTTTCTTTTTTTCACGAGAAAATCCCGCCCCCCAGGGGAGGAGGGCTTGCGTATAAAAGCCCTTTTGCAGGTTTTTTCCCGAATTAGGTCAAAATGGCCTGGGGGCCTGGGGACCGAGAGTGGGTTTAAACCTGCCCCTAGGGGGACTCTCCCGGGGTAGATCGATAGGGCGTCATGGGGCGATAGGCGGGAAAGGGTCTCGGGCCCGCTTTTTCCCAGAAGACGTCCCAAATCTGGTATTCCGTAGGTAAACCTGGCGAGGCCTGGAGGACGGTTGGGGAAGGAACGGGGGCGCCCGGGCGAGGTGCCACCAGCAAGAGTTCCAGATTGGGTCCCCCGCACGACCTCGCCCGGTCATCAATTAATTTTGGGGGATGGCGCTCAGCCACGGGAGCCCCAACAGGATCGCAGAGGAAACGAGGCAATACGTAGAGGGAATCTTCTCCTTTTGCAGATGCCCACGTGGGGGGTCACCGGCTTGGTCCTGTACGGGTGGGGGTCCCCCAAGCAGCTCCCCTGGACGGGGATATCACCAACGGGTTCTCCAGACTAAACCCCAGGAAGTGGTAACGGGTACAAAGGGGGGCGTTATTTTAAAATTCCCGGAGAACCGGAGTCCAGGGGAAGCAGGAGCCTGGATTACAAGACCCGAGTCGGTCCCATTCCCCGGGATAGTCAGGCGTGGAGAGGAAGAGTTCCCCCTAGGGATGCCTCCCCAACATAGCCTAGGTGCGGGCGTTTCCCGGGCGTTGGGGGCGAAGCGGACAGCTCCTCCCAAAATGATCCCGGGTGGCGCAGTACAGACATAGCTTCTGGCACGCCGACGGGTAATTCCCGTCAGAAAGTGGACTTTTATCCCCTGCATGGGGTTCCCCCTCAATGGTAGAGGGAAACGGCGGGAGGTCTCTGGAAAACCGGAGCCAGGCGTGGCAACGGCGGGGTCGCGCCAGGTCGGTCTTGGCGGAGCTTTCTTGCCCCTCTGCGAAGCGCACGTCAATGGTGTGCCAGGGGGATTAACTCCCAGAGAGGATGGAAATTCTTGGGAAGGGGCCTTGTACTGCTGGAAAGGGCCCTTTTTTAAAGGTGGCGCGCAGGGCGGATCTTCCAGGACAGTTAGCCCGGGTGGAAAAATGTACAGCGTACTCTCCGTCTGAATTTTCACCCTGGCAGGTTCAAAAAGTGCCGTCTCCGCCGAAGAGGCTGAGCTGGTTCTCGAAGACACTGCGGAATTTAGGAGGAAGGGGTCAAATCCGCAGTCACCGATCGTCCTGTCCCCTAGCGGGGTAGCCCAGGCCAGGCCTTTCCCCGGGCAAAGGCTGACCCCGAACGCCACCTTTTGGGAAGTTTGACAAGAATTTTTCCCCCATCAACTCGATTCATGGGGCATGGGGGAGGAAAAACCCCCGCACAGTTGGGTCACCGTCAAATTTGGCAGGGAGCGACAAACGGGGCTTTTGGCCCCCCGGAGCCGTGGAGCCGCCGGAGGCGGGAGCGGCCCAGGAGGAGGTGGGGTTGCGCTGGGCGGGGACGATTGCTGCACCATGGGGTCAAATGCTCCCGCTTTTGCCCCTGCTGGGCCCGTTGCTGAGACGTCGGGTACCACCGAGAGAGGGCCGCCACACTGGGGAGCGGGCCTTTGGGGGGATCCTGGCCGGATCTTTCGTAACGGTTCCGGGCGTAGGAGTGGATCACTGGACCCCCGCAAGCGATGGTGTAAGCCACGCCCGGGGAAAGGGAAACTAAGTAGGCCCGGTATTCCCAGAGCCCGCCGCAAACGGGTTGGACTTGCTGCGGCGGGAGTTACCAGGTGTCCCCCCCTGACTTACTTGCTTCGGTGGCAGCCCAAGTTAGCGTGGTCAAAATCGTCAGGCAGGTCGTAGTCGGGGTCAGGAGGAGGTCGGGGAGGGAGCTATGGTTCGGGCGAGGACAGGCAGGGGTCAGGGAGCGCGAGATACGGGTCAGTAGACGGAAGCAAGGGGACGGTAACCTTTTATCAGGACAAACAATAGGAACGCTTTCTTATAGGCAAGCATAAAGATCCGGCGGGAGGGGGGGAAGCGCCCAGGTGAAAAAGGGCAGTGCCCGGGAATTACCCAAATTTCCGGGGCATTTCCCCCTTTAAATCTCACAGAGCCGGCGCCGCGCGCCTTAGATCACAGGGGCGGCGCGCCGGAAGGAGGAGACTGCGGGGAGACGGAGCGCGGGGCCCCCCCCGGGTAATTAATTCAAGCCCCGGGGGCAGGCGCCCGCCGCCCGACACCCCGGGGGGCGGCGGGGCCCCCGTCCCGGGGGCCGGGGGAGAGTTGCGGCGGCCCCGCAGGAGGGATCGGGGCGCCGGAGAAAACGGGTTTTATTTGGAATAGACTGCAATCATTTGGGGGTCTAGGTGTAGGCAGTGGGTTTGACGAACCCAGGTGAAAAAAAAGTAAGTTCTTCCACACCCCATGGGGGTGTGGAAAAGAAAAAATTGAAATGTTACTATTTTATGTTATTGTGAGAAAAAGACCCCCCAAAGCAAAGTCTCTGTGGATATCTTTGGGGTTTACCCATGCCCAGCAAAACCACATTAGGCCCTCCACACCAGCATCTACCCCTTCAGCATCCACTATCCAGGGCACCTGCCTCCCTGACCCCTAGTACCTGAACACCCTGACACTGAGAAGAAAATCCATTATATAAAAAAAATATGCAAAAAACCCCTTCTGCAATTCTAAATAGAAGTACGGGGAAAACCTACACAGTAAATAAAAAGGTGAAGGGTGCTGGGGGGTACACTTAGGGCCACATGTATGAAACTCTTTGGGTCTAAAACTCACTTTTTTTTTTCCCCAAGTAACCTAGGGGGAAAAAAAGTTTTTTTAGACCAAACGGTTCAACATGTGGCCCATAGGAATGTTCACAAACATCCAAGTGGTTCTGACATGAAAACCACATTTGCAACGCCTTTTTAAAAATTAAAATTTTTAACAAAGTGCAGTTTTTTCCTGTGGGTTTAGAGGGGTTTTTTTGGGTTTGGCTTTACGGGCATGACATCAGAGAGATCCAAATTATGCTATTGTTTTGGGTGTGGATCCCAGTTACAATCCACAGCAATCAAGTAAAAATGTTTTAGGTGACTATTGCATGGGGTGACCCTAAAATAAAATTCTATATTTTTTTGGTGGAATCGACCAAAAAAATCATGTACCTTTTTGATCGGTTTTTTTAAAAACCACCGTATGAGTAAACACTATTTTCTATTGAGGTCAAATTTGGAATAGTTTTCTTTTTTTTTTCAAAGAGGATTTTAAATGGAATCTAAATAAAATCCTCATAGCTTGGGCGATTATTAACAATGCAGAATACCTGGGTTGCAGTGCCCTAGGCCCATAATGCCTCTATAGGGTATCACCCACCCTCTGTAACACTTATTGGAGACACAATAGTCCAATTTTTCTTGTTTGTTTTTTTTTATACCAAAGGGGAAATGCTCTTGTAAAGAGTGAAGGTATTCAGGCATGAAGTTTACTCTGGACGATAGCTGCCACCATTAAACTGACTTGTGAAAATGTGCAGTGATAAATGTAATGTGAACACAGCGGAGAAATCCTCGACCTCACTTTCCGACCCCCAGCGGCTTGGCATGAAGCCTTCGTGATCTGTATGGGATGCGGCTTGTTCATGCATTCCTGACTGACTTCTTACTGGTTCCACCTCACAGACCAGCATTCCAAAAGTACATCTTAGTCAAAAAAAATGGAGTTTTCTCTACATTCAAAGTCCTTGTAGCTGGTGGCCACATGACAAGCACCAAAACGCCGCAACTTCAGGACGAAAACGCCCTGTCCCCAAAGCATTTAAGGTTACCTAAGAATTCACCCTTGTGGGTCCCAGGTTTCTTCCCTTTTCTCCTCGTCTATGGGGGCCAGGACCATCTGTAACAGTAGTACTCGGACACTGTGCACAGTAAAAATCATCTTTTACTCTCTATTCCCCTCCAGATCTGCTTTCTGCTTATTTTTTGATTTCTTATCACTCTGCTGATTGAGTGTCTCTACAGAGAAACTCTGGGAAATTACATTTTTATACCAAGTACATTGAAGTGGTCTCTGATCTGTGTCCTCTCTAACTACTCTAAAACTATAACTCCCATCATGATCTGACAGGGCTGCGGCCAATGGCAATGTGAAGTGAGACAACAGTGGGCTTTTATACCATCCTACTGCTTTTTTTGCTTTCACAAACATGAGGCCTTATAGCTGTCACATTTCACTGGTGCACAAGGGACACTTAGATAAGATTTATTTTTCACACAGCGTGTTGAGTCCGTGTGAACATACTTTTTTTGGGCTGCGTTTTTTGGATCCATCTATCGGACCCTAAACGGACCCAAATACCAGCTAAAAATGTGCAGTGTGATTTACATTGCTCTCACTGTGAAACACGCATCGATGTTCAGACAAGTGATCACCGATGCGTGTTTAATTGTATCTTTCGGATCCCGTTCTAAGAATTAAACATTCAATTCTTGACCCGAAGATGCAGCAGGAGCCCTATAATAAACTATAGGGTGTGATCCTCCCGCAGCCAAAACGCACCCAAACATGCAGCTGCATGTTGGATACATGTTGGATGCGTTTTTGGATCTAAATCGTCGCTGTGTTTTGATACGATTTTCGGATCCAAAATCGGATCTAAAAATGGCGTGTGAACATACCTAACTGTAACATCTTCTTTATAACCTAAGCAGAACTCGTCCCATGCTGACCTTTTGAAAGTGGGCTTCAGTGAGATTTTTGTGATGCAATGCACTCCACCTCAGATAGGAAAGCTGATTGACTGCTGGGGATATGGATGTAGTGTGTCCCCCCAGCTTTCCTGGACACTGGAGAAAAAATGGGTGATGCCACATCACCATAGCAGTCAAATCACTTTCCTTTTGATACTAAGCGTACAGTGGTCCCAAAAGTATTGGCACCCCTGCAATTCTATCAGATAATATTCAGTTTCTTCCTTAAAATGGGTTGCAATCACAAATTCTTTGGTATTAAATATTCATTTATTTTGCTTGCAATGAAAAACACAAAACAGAAAGAGACAAAAATCAACTCATTGACCATTTCACACAAAACTCCAATAGTGGGCCAGACAAAAGTATTGGCACCCTCAGCCTAATACTTGGTAGCACAACCTTTAGCCAAAATAACTGCGAACAAACCGCGTCCGGTAACCATCAATGAGTTTCTTACAATGCTCTGCTGGAATTTTAGACCATTCTTCTTTGGAAAAACTGCCCCAAAGTCCCTGAGATTTGAGGGCGCCTTCTCCAAACTGCCATTTTGAGATCTCTCCAGAGGTGTTCTATGGGATTCAGGTCGGGAAATCATTGCTGCCACTTTAGAAGTCTCCAGTGCTTTCCCCTCAAACCATTTTCTAGTGCTTTTTGGAAGGTGTTTTGGGTCATTGTCCTGCTGGAAAAACCCATGACCTCTGAGGGAGACCCAGCTTTCTCACCTTTGGGCCCTACATTATGCTGCAAATTTGTTGGTAGTCTTCAGACTTCATAATGCCAGGGCACACGGTCAAGCAGTCCAGTGCCAAGGCAGCAAGCAACCCCAAAAACCCATCAGGAACCGCCGCCATGTTTAAACTGTAGGGACGTGTTTCTTTTCTTTGAATGCCTCTTTTTTTTCCTGTAAACTCTATGTTGATGCCTTTTCCCAAAAAGCTCTACTTTTGTCTAAATCTGACCAAGAGAACATTCTTCCCAAAACGTTTTAGGCTTTCTCAGGTAAGTTTTGGCAAACTGCAGCCTGGCTTTTTTACGTCTGGGGGTAAGAAGTGGGGTCTTCCCGGGTATCCTACCCATACAGTCCCTTGTCATTCAGACCCGACGGATAGTTACGGGTTGACACGTGTACCCGGACTGCAGGGCAGCTTGGGAAATTGTTTGGATGTTAGTCGAGGTTCTTTATCCACCGTCCCACAATTTTTGCATTGAAATCTCTCGTCAATTTTTCTTTTCCGTCCACATCTAGGGAGGTTAGCCACAGTTGCCCATTGGGGGGGTTAGCCACAGTGCCATGGGGCTTTACATCTAGGGAGGTTAGCCACAGTGCCATGGGCTTTACACTTCTTGATGACACTGCGCACGGTAGACACAGGAACATTCAGGTCTTTGGAGATGGACTTATAGCCTTGAGATTGCTCATGCTTCCTCACAATTTGGATTCAAGTCCTCAGACAGTTCTTTGGTCTTCTTTCTTTTCTCAATGTGGTGCACACAAGACACAGGACAGAGGTCGAGTCAACCCTTTAATCCATGTCAACTGCTGCAAGTGTGATTTAGTTATTGCCAACACCTGTTAGGTGCCACAGGTAAGTTACAGGTGCTGTAAATTACACACATTAGAGAAGCATCACATGATTTTTCAAACGGTGCCAATACTTTTGTCCACCCCCTTTTTTTATGTTTGGTGTGGAATTATATCCAATTTGGCTTTATGACAATTTCCTTTTTGTGTTTTCCATTGAAGACAAATTAAATGGATAATAATACCAAAGAATTGTGTTGCAAATCATTTTCAAAGGGAAAAAAATGAGTATTATTGAAGAATTGCAAGGGTGCCAAACTTTTGGCCACCACTGTATTTAGTGATACAGGGTAAAAATACTATTACATAAGGAGCCTGAGCGCAGCCCCCGAAAGGTTGTGCGCAAAAAAGGCTTATTTCCCACAGCCGCAATTAGAATTATATGTAGCTTGTGCATTGCCAATTCTGTCTGTAATGGCAAAGGGGTTTTTCTTTCCCCCTTTCAATT
>JAODAL010083527.1:0-11222 GCA_025379985.1 Phyllomedusa bahiana
GCTGTGGGTGCTGCCGTCCCTACACACCTGTCATTGTGCCACCTTGGCCTATTCCTGTTTTTGCCACCTCCAGAATGTCATTGTGCCACTGTCTGACCTCATGCTGCTGCTGTGGCTGCTGCCGTGACCTACACACTGTCATTGTGCCACTGTCTGACCTCATGCTGCTGCTGCCGTGACCTACACACTGTGTCATTGTGTCACTCTGTGGCCTACTCCTGTTTTTGCCACCTCCAGAATATCATTGTGCCACTGTCTGACCTCATGCTCCTGTGGCTGCCTCCGTCACCTCCACACTCTGTCAGCTGATGTTGCCACCTGAGGCCTCAGTTTGTTTTTTCCAGCTGTCGCTGCCATGATTTTAAATCAGCTACATTTCCCCTTCAGTTTTATGGTCAGTTTTGCCCTCTTACGTGTCCAGGGAATTTTATAGTGAAGCGATTCTAAGAGCGGCGGCAGTCATCTGCGTGTCATACTAAAACACAACATTGTATGAAGACCAAACCAAGCTCCCTCTGCATATTTATAAAGACAAATATCAGTGGCACACTAAAAACTAAGTGAAACATCAAGGTATATAGGAATATTGGAAATGCATTACTTCTAAGGAAAATATGAAAAACCTGGGACTCAGGTTACAGTTTTTGATCAAAGATTGTATTAAGCTCACCTCCCAATAACGTAAAGGGGGGAAATCCCACACGGGTGAGTCCCTAACCACTAACATGTTACCTCACTAGGAGTCCGTTAAGACTACAACTTCTCAGGGAGTGATAGGAACTTGAAATTTGAAACTATCCTGCACTGGTTTAAAAGAGGCGGCAGAGTGCAGCAAGCCAATGAGATTGCCATTTCTCAAATAGACTACAAAACATAATTAGGCTGTGCACATCTAAAATATATTTTGAAAAACGTAAGCAAAGGTGCACGCTGAAAAGGCAATAGCTTACATCTAAATACAAATATCAGTGGCACACTAAAAACTAAGTGAAACATCAAGGTATATAGGAATATTGGAAATGCATTACTGCAAAGGAAAAATATGAAAAACCTGGGACTCTTAGTTTACAGTTTTTGATCAAAGATTGTATTAAGCTCACCTCCCAATAACGTCAAGGGGATCCCAGCACAGGTGAGTCCCTAACCACTAACATGTTCCTCACTGGGAGTCCGTTCAGACTGCAAACTTCTCAGGGAGTGATAGGAACTTGCAATTGAACTATCCTGCACTGGTTTAAAAGAAGCGGCAGAGTGCAGCAAGCCAATGAGATTGCCATTTCTCAAATAGACTACAAAACTTAATTAGGCTGTAAACTAAGAGTCCCAGGTTTTTCATATTTTCCTTAGCAGTAATACATTTCCAATATTCCTATACACCTTGATGTTTCACTTAGTTTTTAGTGTGCCACTGATATTTTTATTTAGATGTATGCTATTGCCTTTTCAGTGTGCACCTATGCTTGCGTTTTTCAAAGTATATTTTAGATGTGCACAGCCTTATTATGTTTTGTAGCCCTCTGCATATTTAAGCATGGCACAACGTTCTACAGCACCCTGCAGGCTCTGTGCAGCCTGGAAATAGCTGTTTTTTAACGTGATTCGTCCCAAAGTAATTCGGAACAAAGTTATTTTTTGCCGAGAAATCCGGCGAAGTGAACAAACCGAATTTCGGGAAATTCGCCCATCTCTAGGTGCATTATATGACAAGGTGAAAAAACTTTTGTCTTGCCAAAATCTGACTTTTCTGTGTTTCTTACATGATCAATATTTCAGCAGTGAAGCAAATTTATTTTCATTAAAAAAACTCATTTGGGAGGGTTTCAGCTTTCATATGAGTCTTTTCTAAAACCAATGGATGAATTTTAAGTCAGGTTATAAGCTTTAGTTTCCACAACATGGATAAGCGACATAATTTCTTTCAGGGACTGTAGTTATTTGGGACCTAAATAAAATGATGAGCCAGAGAATTATGTAAAAAAGTTTACAGAACGAATTAGCATAGGTATGATTTTTATTAATCTATGATGTTGCCATAGTAGAAGCTACAGTATTAGATATCATCTCTATGTGACTTCTCCAACTACAACATGCAATTTTATTAATCAGTACCATATGTGGACAATAATCCTGATATACATTTATCCTTTTGTTCATGCTATGGAGTTTTTCTCTATGTTCAGTTCAGTTTGACTGCCTTTAGGGTTAATTTTTTAATTTTTTATTATTTAAGGGGTACTATGGTCTGAAGTGCTTAAGCAAGATGATTATGTTTTTGTAACATTTTAAAGGCTTAAATAAATGTCATGAAATGTTAGAACGAAGTGCCGACTCACCGCAATATTATTATTTTCTGGACTTATTCCAGGAGACAGGTAATCAACATGCTTAGATATTTGCTGCTGGTGTTTACATTTTTGGGTTGTTGTCTTTAACGTCAATGGACATTCTCATTACCTGGTTGATCTCTTACGGGGTTTTCTAACCACGCTGTTTCACTGAGTTTTGCACTTACTCTGTCTCCTCAGACTGTGGGTGGTTCTATAACAGTGATTAGCATATTCAACTTCTAGGGAGCTGTTAATCTGACAGTACAGGAGAATGTTATCTCTAACAAGATTACAGATAAAGACATGTTTTTCAGTCCTCACAAGACATATACTTTTTGTTTAGTGATGTTCATCTTGTTAGATACAATCAGTTTGCTTCTATCTCAGTGTACCAGTCAGGTGACGACACTCCCTTCTTTCAGCCAATCAGATAACATACGTCCGTCTGGTATACAGGTAACCATAGAAACTTGTGTGCACTTCAGAGCATATAAAAATGATTTTATTGCATGACTAAAGTAAAATCTATATATCAATGTCTTTAGAAAAACTCTTCAATTAACAATCCCTTAATTTTGAAAGTTAATCTTTGAAGTGAAATAAAATCCCTTAAATGGATTAACTCCTTTAAGATGTGTTCGTTTTTTCCTTACCACATTCAAAAGTCAAAAGTCATGACTTTTTTATTTCTTCATCCACTGTATATACAGTGCCTTGCTAAAGTATTCGGCCCCCTTTGGGAATTTTTAAACCCTTTTTGCCACATTTCGGGGTTTAAAATAACGATATAACATTTTAATTTTTTTGTGAAGAATCAACAAAAAGTGGGACACAATTGTGAAGTGGAACAAAATTTTTTGGTATTTTAAAATTTTGATAAAAAATGAAAGTGGGGTGTGCAATATTATTCGACCCCTTAAGTTAATACTTTGTAGCGCCACCTTTTGTGCGATTACAGCTGCAAAATCGTTGGGGGTATACTCTACGTTTGCACATTGAGAGCTGAAATTTCTTTTCCATTGTTCCTGGAAACAGCTCAAGCTAGTGAGGATGGATGGAGAGATTTGTGAACAGCAGTTTTCATCTCTTTTCCCCAAATTCTTTATTGGATTCGGGGCTGGACTTTGATTTTGGCCATTCTAAAACCCGGATAGTTTATTTTTGATGTGTTGAGCGTTACGTTGGTATCGCACAGGGAAGTCGATAGTCGGCCACCATCGATAAGGTTTTTTTCATTCGTAGTCGATCATCTCCGATGACCAAAAAGTCATGGAGACAACAACACCTTCATTTTTACACCCAAACAGGGTGGAGAAGCTGAATTAACACCACAAGAGTTAAATGGATACTGCTCATCTTGGGCACAACACTTAGGTTTAAAAAAGCCCAGAAAAAAAAGTCACACACCATTCATATCCCTGTCTTGTACCCAGATCCCCTTAAACCGGCAACATTTTAAAAAAGTGCCGAAGGCATATTTTTGAACCTCATTTTACTTAACTGGACATTGAATATCCCTTCCGGGAAAACGCAGCATGCCCCAAAAAACCCTGCTGACCCACAGTTTTAAAAAGTGTGGAAAAAAGTAGTCTTTGAACCACCATTTTAGTTGAACTGGACATTGAAAAACCCCTGTCCTGGATGCGCAGGGCCCCTTTAAAACCTGTCTGACCCACAGATTAAAAAGTCCCGGAAAAAAAGATTTTTCAACCCCCTTTTTAGTTGAATGGCATTACTAAAACAGTCCTGGACCGCAGTATGACCATTAAACCTGTCTGACCCCCAGTTTAAAAAGGGCCCGGGAAAAAAAGGAGTCTTTCAACCCCATTTATTTTCACTGACATTGACTAAAACGTCCGGGACCGCAGTATGCCAAAACCTGTCTGCCCCCCAGTTTAAAAAAGTGCCGGAAAAAAGAGTCTTTAAACCCACCTTTTAGTTAAAAACGGACATTGACAAACCCTGTCCTGGACCGCAGCAGACCCAAAAAGGGTTTTTGCCACCATGTAATGTTGACGTGGGAACCCCAAAAAGGGGTATTTATTCACTTTTCAAAATATATGTGTTTAAAAAAAAGTGAAACTTGAGAGCTAACATTTCTAAACCCCCCCTTGGTTACCACAAGCTTCCCCTATCACGCCCCAGGAGCTGAAAGGGCCCGCGCTTGGTGAATATTCTTATTGATGACAGCAGAAGAATGGTCTTTTAAGGCACGGGTAGCAATATGTTTCTTTTGTATAAGAATAACTAGCTGTAGATTTATTAGATCCCTGCTTTTTGATGAGAAGTTTAAATTGCTTTTTAAATTGTTTTTTTTGTAACAGAATTCACAATTTAGTTTGATTTTTGAGTGAACAGTCCACACCCCCTTTATACAGCCCTGGCCTGGTGTGTGTGCTGTGTGCATCTCGTCTCTTGCGGGTGATTGTTCCGTTGGGTTTTGTGACTTGCTGTATTGAATCCACTGTTGTATGTTTATTAGTTCACTTAATTTTGAACGCTCCCTTTGGTTCCTCACTCCCCCCTCCCCCCTCCCTCCTCCACTGCAGCTTCATGTCAGCGTGTTTGTTTACATTTGCTCTCAGCTGAACGGAGGCAGTACTTGGTCTGGTGGCAAACCCCCTTTAAACCTGTCTGCCCCCAACAGATTAAAAAGTCCAAAAAAAAAGGATTTTTAAACACCATTTTAGTTGAACGGACTTTGACTAACCTGTCCTGGATGAGTATGACCATTAAAACCCGTCGACCCCCAGATTAAAAAGTCCCCGGAAAAAGGAGTTTTTCAACCACCATTTTAGTTTACTGGATATTGACTATACCTGCCCTGGCCGCAGTATAAACCTTAAACCGCTGACCCCAATTTAAAAAAGGCCCGGAAAAAAGGATCTTTCAACCACCATTTTAGTTAACTAAAATTTGACTATACCTGTCCTGTGCCACAGAGACCCGGGGCCCGGAGTTACAGGGGGTGGTGGAGCCCAGGCTGGCGTCCGTCATCTATTAAAACCAGGTTTAAAATGCCCTGATGACGCAGCAACAAAAAACGTCGTGCTAAAGCAGGTGCGGAAGCGGAAGTGTGAGAACTCCACCTTCCTCGTACTGTCAAGACCGGGGTAGCGTTTGCCCTCCGATGAGTGCGGCCAATGAGCTTCCTTGGAAATATGGTATTAACGCTCCTTTACACCCCAGGTGCCCTTTTTTTTGGCATTTTTTTTTCCATTTTTACTCAACGTGCTGTACTTTGTTCTCTTCCGTGTCCATACTCCAGGGTCCTTGAAAAACCCCTACATTGGTCAAGTTTTATGTACCTCCTTGTAAAATTAGAGGAATTTTTTTAACAGCTATTTTGTACATGCAAGTTTTTAGTTTTAAATTCAAAAAACACATTTAAAAAATAGGAGGGAATCCCACCTGTCTTTGTTTCTCTTTTTTTCTTGTATTAAATGGGTTGTCTAAAACAGGGTTGTGCTATGTTAAAGATTTGCAAAACAAGTCATTTTGAAAATTGTGCCCTTTAAAACAGTGTCCTTCCATTCCCGTTTCTGCAGCACCTCACCCTTGAGCCCTCTTGCAATTGTGAAGAACAATGTCTGTTAAAAAACCACATTTTTTATAATAGGCCCCTGTGTATGCTGCAGTCACAGCAAAATCCCCCCAAAAATTTCAAAACATGACCCTTGACCTTTTGGGCAATTGTGAAGAAAAATGTCTGTTAGAAACAACATTTTTTTTATAATAGGACCTGTAGTATAGCGCAGTACATTAAAAGCCTCCAAATTTCAAAGCTTGACCCTTGAGCCATTTTTGGGGGACAATTGTGAAAAAAACAAATGTCTTTTGGGAAAAACAACATTTTTTTAATAGGACCTGTAGTATATGCATGCACAGCAAAATCCTCCAAAAAATTCAAGATGACCCTTGAGCCTCTTTGGGGACAATTGTGAAGAACAATGTCTATAGAAACAAATTTTTTTTATAATAGGACCTGTGTTAGGTGCTGTCACAGCAAAATGCCTCCAAAATTCAAAGCATGACCTTGGCCATTTTTGGAAATTTGTGAAGAACAAATGTCTGTTAGAAAAACTTTTTTTTTATAATGGGGCCCTGTAGCATAGTGCATTCACAGCAAAATCCCCCCAAAAATTCAAAACATCCCCCTGACCATTTTTGACAATTTAAAGAACAAATGCTTTTTAGAAAAAACTTTTTTTAGAATGGCCCTGTATTTTTGCTGCATTTCAAAGCAGCATGACCCAAAAAATTATAAAAATGTTTTCCCAGCCACTTTTAAAAATTCGGGGGAAAATGCCACTTGAAGCCACATTTTTTTTCCCAAGGACCATGATTATGTTTTATCTCCAGCAACATGACCACAAAAAATTTAAATATGACTTCTCGCCACTTTTTTAAAAATTTGTGAGGGAGAAATGCCACTTAAAAAACCCCAAAATTTCTGTTCCAAAGGACCAAAATTTTATTGCTGATCTCACAGAACTGACCCAAAAAATTAAAATTGACTTCTCAGCCATGTTAAAAAATTGGAGGCAACATGCCCCAAAAACCCATTGACTATGGGGAAAAATTCTAAAGATGAAGTGAGTAAAGGGAATAATGTTTTTCAGAAACCTTGGGTCTTTTACAGTCTCCTCACAGAAAATCAGCAAAAAAACTGTTGGGAACTGAGAAAAAAAATTGAGTAAGAAATGACTTTTTAAAAAAATAAGTTTTTCAGACGACCATTTCTGTTTGGAGGGAATGTGAAGGACCACAACTAATGGTGACCTCGGCAATTGGGGGCAACAAAATCATAGAGACCCATGCCTGATTCATTTGATAAAAGTAAACGATCCAATTATTTTGGGGAAACCCGGGATGGTTTGTCTGTAAGATTTTCCGGTGTGCTGAAGGTCCTCAGATTGAGGGGGGGAGGACAACACCTCTATGGCGTGGCGAGCCCCGGGATTCTCCATTTTGGTACCAAATTTTTGGGTCCCGGAAAAAAAAAAAAACCGGTTTGGGGCAGATATCCCTGAAAATATTTAATTTTTTTTTTGGGTTTTTTCTTAAACTTTTTTAAATAAAAATTTCCCAATACCCCTTATTCCATTCCCCTTTTTCCCTACCACTCCTCTCTCCCTTAACCCCTTTTCCCCTTAAAAAAAAAACCCAAAAAAATTTCCTTTTTTCCCCTTCCCCCTTTTTCATTTTAATTTTTTTAAAAAACTATTTTTTTTTTCCCCAAAAAAATACCCCAAAATTTTCAATTTTCCAACGGAATGAGGAAAAAAGGGGTAACATTTTAAATGGGGTTGATTTCCCAATTTTGGTCCCGGGGGGACTGCCGACCCCCCCCTCCATAAATTCCGCCAAAATTCTTTCCAAAAAAAAACATCGGTTTAGGAAATTTCCCCCTTCCCCCTTTTCCTCCCGGGCCTCCGGAAATTTTGCCTCTTTTTAATACCCCTAGAGGATGGCAACCTCCAAATCTGGACCCAAATGGTAATTTAAGAAAAATGAAAGGGCCCTTTTAATTTAAAAGGGAGAAATGGGGTTTGATTTTTCCCCCCCCCCCCGCTGGGGGGCCCCGTTGTTTAAAAACCAAATTTTTAAATAAACCCCCAAACCTCGCAAGGGAAATTTCCCGCCATTTTTTCTTTTAAAAAAGGAAATGGTCGGGTTTTACCTCCCCCCCTCCTGTAAAAAAGGGTCCCCCCCCCGTGGGCCTTCCCTTCTACCTTTGGAACGGGCCCCCCAACTCGGGCTTGGGGGGGGGAATTTAAAGGTTTGGGAAAAAAGGGGTTACGGGGGGGTCGCGCGCCCGGGGGGAAGAAAGGGGGGGGGGGAGGGCGAATCCCCCATTTTCCCCGGGGGGGCCCCGAGGGAGGGGTTTTTAATTTCGGCGCCGGCAATACATGGCGGAAAAGGGGGCCCCCCCCGCTTAACCCCTTTTGCCCCTTTTCGCTCCCCCTTCCCCAAAAGGGCGACCCAGCCGGGGCCCCCCTTTTTGCGGAGAGCCTAAAACTTTGACCCTTTGGGGGACGGTTTTAGACAGGGTTTTCAAAAAAGGTTTTTTTCTGGGCCGGGGGCCCAAAGGGGCCTTTAAAAGGCCCCCCACCTCCCCCCGGGGGAAAAACTGCCCGACCGGGCCCCCTACCCCAGAGGACACCCCCCGCTACCCGTGACCCCCCGAGTTTTAAAGGGGTTTGGGTCTTCTGCCTTGGCCAGGGACTTTTGGAAACGCACCTTTTTTGATTTAAAACGTGGCGGCCGGAGGGGGGCCTTTTTGGGAAAAAAGCCGCCGGGCAAAGTTGGGGCGGGGGCCTGGTGGGGGCCCATTGTTCCCCAAAGGAAACAACATTTTCCGGCCAAAATGGATGCCAAAACCGGCGGGGGGAGGTTTGGGGAAAGGTTTTTTTTTTTCCAAATGGGGGCAGAAAGGGGCTGAAAGGGCCCCCGGGGGGGGGCCCCAAAAAGGAAAAGGGTGGTGCCCCGGGGGGGGTTTGGGTTGGGGGGTAAAGGTAAAGGGGGGGGGGGGGACCCCTATAGCTCGGGAAAACAGGGAGGAGGGAAGCTTGTGTGGGGAAGGGGGGGGTGGGGACGGGGGGACGGGGTTTGGGGGCCCGGTCGGTTGGGCCTTTTTCCAATGTTTTTCCCCCCCTTAACCCTGCCCCTGACGTGTGCTGGGGGGGTTAAATTTAAAGGGTTTTGCCCTTTTGGTTTTGGGGGGAAAAAAAAATGCTCGCTGGGGGAATGGGGGGTTTTGGGGGCCCCTTGGGGCCTGCCCCTTTTTTTTTGGGGAAAAAGGGGGGGTTTTGGCTGCGGGGGGGAATCAAAGGGAAAGCCCCCTCCCCTTTTTTTTGGGGGCCGTTTTGTACTACCCCCGTTTCCCCCCCTGCCCGAATTTCCCCCGGGGGAAAAAACCGGATTCCCTTTTTTTTAAAAAGTACCCTTTCTCCTGACTTTCTGCCCCCAAACTGCGGGGAAACAAGAGGGCCCCCCCAAGGGTTCGCCCGGATTTTTTTCCCCTTGAGGGGTTTCCCTTTCCCCGGGCCCCCAGGGGGGCCCAAGCCAAAAATCGATTTTTCTTCCCTCCCCCCATTTTTCTCAAAAAACTTTGCAATGGTTCCCCCCGGGGGTTTAAAAAAATTGACTTTTACTGCTTCTGGGCGGGCTTTTTCGAATTTGGGCTTGACTGGGAAAAGGGTTTTAATTAAAACCCCTGAAGGCCATTGGGAGTGTTGTTCTGGTTCACGGGCCCCGAAAACGTGAGGCCGGGGGTCCTGAAAAACCCCCCGGGGATGCGTGTTGTGGAATGAAATCACCCCTCCCCCCACTCCGTGCTTTCCCCCGCCCTTTCCCTTTTTTCGCCTGCGAAAAAAAATTTTGGAATTAAATTTTGGGCTCTTTTAAAAAAAAAAAACCGCTTTTAAAAACCCAATTAAAAAAAATTGGGAAAATTTTGAAGGGGGTTACAAAATTGTTTCAAAATTCAAAAAACAAATTTTTTTTTTTAAAACAGGTTTTTTTCATTTTAATTTTGGGGGGAAAAAAATGTGTTTTTTTAAACCACGGTTTTTCAAACTTAACCCGTCAAAAAAAACGTTTTTTGTTATTCTTTTTTTTTTTATAATACACGGGATTTTTTACAAAATTTCAATTTAACCCGAAATGACTATAAAATTGCTTTTTTTTCCCGATTTAATGCAAGCTGCTTTAATGAACAAAAACTGTAGGCGCCCAAAAACAAAAAACAGTATTGGGTTAAAGTTTTCGTATAAGTGAAAAGGCCCAATGAAGCTTTTAGGGAAAAAAAAAAAAAGTGTTGGGAAAATTTAAAAATAAAGGAAGCTGGGACGGAAAAGGGCATATTGCCCATAGAAAGTAAAAAAATAACCCCAAAATTTTTTTTTTAAATATATAAATTTTGTTAAAAAAATTTAAAACCGAAAAAGTTGGCCCTTTGAAAAATACTGGGGAGGGACAGTAGAGGGGCGATGGGGAAAAAAACAAACGTATTAAAATTTTTTTTCCCCCACTGGGAAATTTTCCGAGGAGTTTGGGCCCTTCCCGTTGAACAGAGAAAAATGTGGGAAACTCCCAAATTTAAAAGTTTTTTGTCTAACCCGGGAAAAAAGTGCAACTCCGTCTTAGGAAATTAAAATAGACAAAAACCCCCCGGTCCCGATGGGATACACCCACGTGTCCAAAGGGGAGTTAATGATGTCATAATAGGCCCCTATTTTTAATATTCATGACTGTCCCAATAAGGGGGATTCCCAAAAGGGTTGCCAAAATTTTTCAAATGTGGGGCCAATATTCAAAAAAGGGGGCAAAAATATCCAGGAAAAAATATAGGCCGTAACTTAACCCCCTTTTTGTAGGTAAAAAGTTTGAAGGTTTTTTCAAGATGCTATCCCCGGATAAAAATAAAACGATTTTTATCGACAAAATTGAAAAAAATCGGCAAGGTTTTTATGGTGATCGAAATTTCCAGATCATGGGGATAATTAGGTTAAAAATTCTGTGCATAACTATTAAGTTTGCCCCTTTTCGGGGCTTCCCTTTAATTTTTGGTGGTTTGCAAATGAGATTACAGAAAGAGCAGGGGGAATGTTTGTGCCGACTCATGACTGGGATGGGTATGGTTTTCGAAATTTGGGGGTTGGAAAAAACACATGACCTCGTTTTACATTTTGAAACCCAAACGTTTCCTTTTCAACCTCAAATGTCTCTCAAAGTCTCATAGGGATAGGACCTGCGCCTCCCTGTGGCCAAACAGCTCAGCAAATTTGCTATTTTTGCACAGAGAAACCCCTTTCTATTAGCTGTGACCTTCCAATTTAGTTAGATTTTGAGATTTTTAACATTTTATGTTGTTGTAAGAATTTTTAAAAC
>JAODAL010083528.1:0-11221 GCA_025379985.1 Phyllomedusa bahiana
TCCTTTTTTACATCTCCTACAAAAAACCAGCAAAATAAAAATTTTGGGGAAAAGAGAAAAAAAATTGCAGTAAAAAATGATCTTTTTAAAAAAACATTTTTTAAGAGGCCATTTCTGTTTAAAAGGGGAAATGTGAAGTAGCCGGCAACTAATCGGTGACCTCGGCAATTGGGGGCCACAAACCATCAGGAAAACCATGCCTGATTCATTTTGATGAAATCAAACGACCACATTATCTGTGGAAAGCGGATGCGTTTGTCTTTAATACTCCTCCACCTGTGCTAAAGGGTCCGCTCAGATATGACGCGGCTGGGGGCGGGACAACACCTTATGGCTGACACCCAGCTGGGGCCATTCTTTCCTTTTTTGGTTACCAAATCTTTTGGGCCCGGGAAAACACATAAAAAAATCGGGTTTTTGAGACCAGATAGTGGGCACCATGATTAAGCGTCTCTTGTGTTTGGATGTGTCCCCCTGCATTGCATGCGTTGGTGAGGGGGTAAAAAAGATTGCCAGAGGTACCCATTAGCTTCGCCCCCTTTGCCTGCTGCTTGCCGCAAAACGCCTACTTGGCCTCTTGCTGTCAGTCGCTGATTTTTTTCCACCGTGAATTTGGGGAACGTAAAAACAACCAACAGATGTCCCCATTTTGATCAATCACAAGGTCTCCATTTCCTGATTTTACTCTTATTTGGGGGGGTGGAAGGAAATGCTGAGTTTTTTTTTTTGTCCCGGGGAATCCAGGAGGGGGCCACCAGAAACTGTTGTTCATTTTGATGGCCTTAATGCGGGGATAAATTTTTGGAGGAAATGGACTCCAAGCACTATGTGAAGAGGGAGCCTGATTTCCCAAGCCTTGGTTTGAGGGGCATAGCAAATGATCTTCCCTTTCCTCCCCGCCTCAAATTCGCGCCAACCTCTTTTCCAAGGGGGGACGTGGTAACTTGGTGTCTAGGGAATACCTCCTCCTCCTCCCCCGCCCCCCGCAAGCTTCAACACAGCCCGATTGCCTAATGATGCACCCAGAGCGATGCCCACCTTGACTAGCCGGACCCCGAACCCCTGCCTAATGAAGACCATGAAAATTGTGAAAATGCCGGGGCCTTGTGGGTTTGACGGAGAGAAAGGGCCCCTTTTCCCATCTGTGGGTTTCCCCCTCCGCTGGCGGGGCCCCGTTTTTTTCAAGTGCCAAGACGTTCCAGAACAAGACACCACAAAGCCCCTGGAAAGGAATGTCCGCAGCCATTTTGGTGGCTTCCAAAACTGGCAAGGATGGTGCGACCCTCCCCTCCGTGGCTCAACACCCAGGTCCCCCCTGCTTTTAGGCCCTGTGTCCCCTTTGTACTGCGTATTTGGTTTTCCGGCTGCCAAATCGCTGAGATGTGGGGTGGAATTTCCAGCTGTTGCCACTCCAAAAATGAGACGGGTTACGGAGGCCAGCTGAAGCTGCAACCCCCGGGGGGCGGGGGAAAAAGTGCGAACTAGACTCGACTTCCTCAGCAGGCATCCCGACCCGGGTAGCTCTTTTGAAATTTCTGGACGACGAGGTTTTCATGAACATGTGCCGAGGCAAGGGATGTGCTCCAGCCTACCGATCTTAAGGCGGCCAGAAGATTTTCGCCCATTATCGCACACCACCTTGCTGGCACAAGGTTCTGTCACCCAGCCAGCGCTCGGTCTCGTTGCGGGAGAGCCGTCCACAGCTCCTGACCTGTGTGGGGACAGTCTCCAAGACAGATAATTGCAAAACGGCTTGGTTTCTCTGGGCACGTGATGCCACCGAGAGGCCTTGGCGAAGAGGCCCTGCACCATCCCTCCAGTTTTGAAAGAGCGTGCGCCGAGCTGAGAGCCACCGTCACCCCCAGAGACATCCACCCAGCTCAACCAGTGAGCTGTCACAGAGAAATAGGCGGCCTTGCCGTGCTTTACTAGTCCATGTGTCCGGTGGTCAATGGACTTTTCCGAACACAGATGCAGAAAACGCGCTTATGAAATATTAGATGAACGTGTCTTGGCCAGGCAGGGACGCTCTTTTTTGCAAAGAAAGCCTCTCTGGCATCTTGTATTGGGGGCTGGAGAGCCATACGTGCGAACCCATCTGTGTCCACCAAGGGGGGGGCGGAAGGCAACAAATTCCACGGCCAAAGCCCTGGCAATGCCGAACATTCAGGCTTTTGGCTTTCGATGTTTGGTTGAGTGTTTCTTCTGCACCCAAACCCTGGTAGACAAAAGGCTGCTGCTAGAAACTGGCCGCTGTTACGGTGTGCCGGTCATCAAACTGGCTGGAGAGAAGGGGTAGGAGGGTCTCTGGTGTACTGGTGGTACTCGGCGACGGTGGAGGCTGAATCGGAGGCCAGATCCAGATCAATGACTCTGAAGACATGGTACTGAGAACGCTTGGGTGGTACGGAGGAGGAAGGAGCGGAATACAGAGGTGTGACAGTGGATGAGCCCGGCGTCGGTCTGGCCTTTTTTGCCAAGTGTTGCCTCCATTTTCAACTCATGCATTCGCTTGCATGTGACTAGACATGTTAGGTGGTGGTTAACCACCTAAGATTTCTTGCTCAACTTATGCGTTTACGGCAAAAGGCGGCATATGACATCGCTGGGTGAATCAGAGGCTTCTCAAAGAAGGCCCAGCTTGAAGGTCCTGGACTTTTTGATGGTCGATAATGAGGAGCGGGATTTTGCGCTGACCGTGGCTGGCGGAATCATATCAGCTGACTTCTGTGACCGCACTCTCCCTTTTTGGTGGCGGGACCCGTATTGACACTACCCATCGTCATCCTCCCTCGTCCACTGATGAAGCTCTCGCAAGCAAATTCTCGAAAAGACAGGAAGATCCGCAATGTCATCATCATTATCATCAACACAGGTGAACATGGTCCGTCCTGACATTCGCATCCAGAAGCTGCGGCTTACAAGCCAAGGGGCACGCAAGGCGTTGCAGACCGCCCGGATTTTGCCCGATTGACCGGCTCTTCTCCTCCTCTATGGCATCAGTATCTGGGCGTCAGAGCAGACTAAATCAATCCCTTGATCTTTAACATGCCTTCTGAACCCCAACCGCATTTTTGTCATCAAAGAGGTTCTTCCAGAAAATGGATTATCCACAGTGAGTGGGTACACAGTTGACATTTGGGCTGCCCTTCGCTTCATGTTGAATGGATGACGATGATGCTAATGAAGACATTGTGGCCGTGACTGGAGGACGAGGAGGTAAACTGCTGGAGCAGCTTGCATTAACCACTTGAAGAACAGATTTGGCGAACGCTGTTCGTTACTGTAGATTCACAGGGCCCTGAACCAGCGATGACAGACCTGCAGTCCTGCAACCGATGATCCCCTGGCCCTGCGTGTTGTTGCCAGCACTGGAAGGACCACCTTCTCTGGGTACCTCCTACCTCCATGTGCTACCCCCCTCTTTTTGCTCGCTTACCACCTGAGATTTTTCGCTCCATGTTAAAAATATAAAAATTTGAGAAGGTGAATAGTTTTTTCTGGAAAGTCTATTATTAAAAGACGGCAAATCACAGCTATTCTCAAATCCCTCTAATCAAAACAAATTGCTGGATTCAAATTGAACAAATCTAACTGGCCAAAAATGCAAAAAAACCCGTATCTGTTAGTATTCAGATGATACAAGGTATTTTTGGTACGCTTTCAATTTCACCTGTGGTGACTAATAAAATTGCTGTACAGATATAATGCACGCTATCTGAATGAACTCATCTGGACTGGGGCAAACAGTGCAAAAAACACGTACTGTTATGTTTTCATAATACAAGTTGTTTTTTGGTACCTTTCAATTCACCTTAGTGGTGACTATTAAATTGCTGTATCAGATAATTAAGTGCAACGCTATCTGAATTAACAAAGCTGCAGTGCGCCAAAGGTCAAAAAACACGTACTGTTAAGAATTCGGATGATACAAGGAATTTTTGGCACCTTTCAATTCACCTTGGTGACTATACAATTGCTGTACTACGATATAGTGCACGCTATCTGAATAACAAAGCTGCAGTGGCGCCAACGTCAAAAAACACGTACCTGTTATGTATATCGGGATGAAAAAGGTATTTTTGGCACCTTTCAATTCCCCTGTGGTGACTATAAAATTGCTGTATCAAATATAGGTGCCGCTACTGAATGAACAAAAATCTGGACTGGGCAAAAGTGCAAAAAAACCCGTTTTCTTTATGTTTTCGTATAATACAAGTTGTTTTTTGGTACCTTTCAATTCACCTGTGGTGGACTATAGAATGCTTTATCAGATATAATGCACGTAATCTGAAATGAACAAATCTGACTGGGAAAAAGTGGCCAAAAACGACGTATCTGTTTTATGTTTCTATAAACAAGTTTTTTTGGTACCTTTCAATTCACCTGTAGTGACTATACAAATTGCTGTATCAGATATAAGTGCACGCTATCTGAATGAACACAGCTTGCAGTGGCGCCAAAGTCAAACACATATCTGTTTATAGATTCGGATGAACAAGTATTTTTGGCACCTTTCAATTCACCTGTGGTGACTATAAAATTGCTGTATAAGATATAAGTGCAAGCTATCTGAATGAACAAATCTGGACTGGGCAAAGGGCAAAAAACACGTATCTGTATTAATTCCTGATGATACAAGGTATTTTTGGCACCCTATCAACCTGTTGCTGACTACAAGATGCAGGATTCTAATTTAAGTGCAAGTGGAATATATCAACAAAGGTGGAATGGGTAAAATTGAAAAAACACCTATCTGAAATGTATACTGATAATAAAAGTGGGAGTTTTTGCACCTATCAAAGAAAACCACTGCAGTTAACAGAAATGAGTGTATCCTAAAAAAGTACACACTGCCCAATATCCAGGGGGAAAACAAAAAAATTTCAAAATTTCAATAGCAAACTGTTAATAATTGAAGATATTGCAGTGCAATGTCTACACTAGTCTTGGTGAACTTTATCCCAGTGTCTTCTTGGGTTGTTTTCTGTTATTTTTTTACTCTCTGTTTTTTGTCTTTTGTCCATTATAAGCTTGTCCTGTGTTTTTCCCACGCGCCCCCCCCCCCCCGCTCTCCCCCGTGACATTATAGCGATAGATGCGGCTTTAAAAATTCTTCTAGCACCTACCTAAAATCCTTCCCAATTCTAATTAACATAACAGTTAATAGGTACAGGTTTCTTCTGGTCAAAATAGTATGATTTCGCTGATAGTTTTGGAGACATGCAAGCGCCGTCAACTAGTATGAAACGCTGAAGCACTGAGGCAGAACAGGAAGGGCGTTCTATGATTAAACGGAGTTCATGGATTTTTTTCCCAGCCAATCGCAACCATACACATCCCAGTTCATGAAGATCCGCACACACATCTCACCCTCTCTATATCTGTAAGCCGACTGGCTGGCCGCCAAAATTTCAGGAAGCGCCGAAAATGGCGCGATATTAATAGATTATGCGCAGATTATTAACTAAATTATCGAGTGATCGAAAAAATCCGATTACCATAAAAACCTTGCCGATTTCACTTGTCATAAAAAATCGATCAACACTAGTAACGAAGGCCCCCCCGCACTAACACCCGCTCTGATGGCCAACACTACTGGCCGGGCAGGACCGCTCTCCTCCACTGCAAACTCGGAAAGTTGCGCCACCACCAGTTTGCTCCAAGTAGTCCAGCAGGATCTTCTAATCTGGGTGGCAGAAGTGCTGTCCAAGTAGGCCACCACCTAGTTGGTTCAGGGTGTGCTCCAGTCCTGCCTGCGCTGGCGCCTGCCTCTCCTCACTGATGCGGGTGAAGGAAGCCGCTCATCAGTGACTCCAGACTTAGGTTGCGCTGATGGAGCTGGTACTGCTCCGACCCCCCACTTCCCCCCGGCAGCTGCGGCAGTAGTTACGTGCAGCGCTGAATAACCCCCCGGTCAGACCTGTCAGAGGAGGGATCTTGCCGGCACTGACTACGGAGGATTTCACTTAGTATATGAGTTTTGCCTCCCTCACATAGCTGGGAAAAGCTCCCATTTTGGACCGGTAGCGAGGGTCCATAGGGGGGGAGAGCCAGAAGTCATCCCTCTGCCGGATGCTGAACATTCCGGCGGTCACTAGCCAGGCAAATCAGCATGCTGCGGGCCACTGCACAGTGACCTCCGAGGCCTCCCTGCCTCCATCTCCACTGTCATAACTCGCCCACGATGCTTGCGGGTCAGCTGCCTCTTCCCTTCTCTCATCTCCATCAACCTCCTCCAGCTGCTTCCCTGCTCCTCCTCTCTTGTCACCTGGGTAGAAAATCCACTCATTTCCCCAGACAATGCTTCTGCTCCAATGTCCTCCTCCACCTCCTCCTCCATTTCAGTCCCCACCGGACTCATGTGGCCGGACTCATGTGCCCTGCCCAGACAGATTTTTCAGCATCTGTTCCAGGACATGAAGCAGTGGAATGACGTTATTCATCCCGTAGTCCTGGCGACTGACAAATATCGTAGCCTCCTCGAATGGCCTCAACAAACGGCAGGTGTCACGCATGAGCTGCCACTGGCTAACATCAAAGTTACACAGGGGAATACTCCTGTCCGCCTTTATCATCAAAAAATCGTTATTGGCCTTTCTCTGTTCATACAGTCGGTCCAACATGTGCATCCTGGAATTCCAACGGGTGGAAACATCGCATATCAGAGTGTGTTGGAGGAGGCCATTCTGCCGCTGCAACTCAAGGAGGGTGTTCCTGGATTTGTAGGAATGGATGAAGTGCATGCACAGTTTCCTGGCCATTTTCAGAATCTTCTGAAGATAGGTGGAAACTTTTCACAACCAGATTGAACACGTGCACCATGCAGGGCGCATGGACCATCCCTCCTCGTGCAGGGGGCGGACACCATGTTCCTCCCATTGTCCATCACCATGGTTCCAATTTGCAGTTGGCGCGGAGAAAGCGACACATCGATTTCTTGCTGCATGACGCGGAGCAGTTCCTCCCCTGTGTGACTTCTTTCGCCGAGGCAAGCCAGGTGTAGAACTGTGTGACACCGCTGTGCCCTACACATGTGGTATGATGGAGCAGTACTTGTGGAGGCTGAGATGGTGGTGGAGGAGGAGGAGGAGGCGGACATTGGCGCAGGAGCTGCAGTTTATCAACGTGGAGGGACAAAGCGGCGTCTCCTGTCCAAGTTGTTGGTGTGCCTGAGCCGGAAGCACATTCAACCCAGTGGCCCGTTAAAGGACTGACTGGCCCTGACCGTAGTTACAGCTCCAGACGTCCGCGCCTGCCATGCACCTTTGGAACAAACCGATAAGCTCAAGGACTTGCCCACTTTCTGTTCTACATAATTATGAAGTGCTGGTACCTGCCTTTTTTGGAAAATAAATTACGGCTTGGAACTCTCCATCTCGGCTCGGCACAAGCCATTAGTTCTCTGAACGGTGCAGAGTCCACCATTTGGAAAGGGATGGACTGCAGTACCAACAACTTGGACAGCAGCACGGTCAGCTGCTGCACCTTAGGAGTTGGACGCGTACTGTTTTTCTCTTTGCAATCGCCTCACTGAACGACTGCTGGTGCCATGGATAGCGAGGAGCAGGAGCATCTGGACGGGGAGAATTTATGTTTAAAGAGAAACAGCTCCCTTCTGGAAAGGGGTGGGGCCTTGACTGGCTGAATACTTTTGTGCCACGGTCGCTGCTGCCCGGGTTTTTGCCGGGGGCGGGAATGGAAACCCCCACATCCCGGGGCATGTTTTTTTCCCAGGCCCCCCATGGTGCGCTGCATTGTTTAAAAGCAAAGGCCCTGGAGCCCAAAGTTAGCTCCCCCTGGGGCCCCGCTTCAAATTTCCCGCCCACAGATTTTACATATAACCCTTTTTCGGGTCCCCGGTTCCCTTTGCAAAGAACCCGGGCCCCACCGGCCCCAAATATTTGGGGTTTTACCGCCAACAAACTCCGCACTGGGGACTACTGCCGCCGCTGCCTTTTGAGGGGCCCCTGTCCCCCTACTTTTTGGGGCCTTTCGACGGGTTTTTTAACCCCGTGGCCCCCCTTGGCTTCCCCACCTCAAAAAATGCTGAAACCTGCTGACGCAAAAGGCCACACAAACCCCCCTTGCTCCGCCGAAAACCCCTGGGCCCCGAAAGGGAAGCTGACGCCCCTTCTCCCCGACGATGTTTAAACCCTTGGGCCCCACCCGGGGCTCCCCAAAATGCGGTGGGTAAAATCATCATCTATTTTTGGGTTTTACGTCACTGCGGCCTCATCAACCCGTCCCGGGATTTAGAGGCCCGACCCTCACCCAAAATACCTCCCATGCCACCCCTCAAAATCTATACTTTTTCCCCCTGCCCCAAAAAGAAGGGGATTTTGGCCCCATTTTTTTTTTTCGCTGCCCCCAAAGTAGCTGCCCGACTGCCCTTTTTCAAATTGTTCAACCTCGCTATATAGGGCGCTGAGCCCCAGGGGCCCAAAAATTTGGGAGGGGTCTCGGCTTTGGGGGCGGATGGGACAGAGGGGGGTTTTAGGCAGGTGGGGGGAGCCCTGACCCCCCTCCCGGGGCCCTTTTCAATAAGGGGGTTTTGTCTGACGTTCCCACCGACCCCCTGGGGGGGATGTTCCCGATTCATCTGGGAGAAAGTGGTTTACCTAGTCCCAAACCCAAACAAGGGAACCCTTGGGGTTTCCATTTACACACGGCCGCTAGGGGTACAGCGGCAGTTCTGGCCCCACCGGGGGTGACCCGCTTTCGCGTCCCCTTTTCCCGGGTTTCTCGGGCCTGGGGCCCGGAATTTTTGTGCCTCCCGCCCCCTCGCGGTGAAAGCCTGCCCAAAAACCCCGTCTGACCAAAAATGGTTTTGGTTTAAAATTTTTACCCGACACTGTTTGATGAAGAAATCTGTATATGATAAAAAAAAACCCCTGTATTTGACTCCAAATGAACCCAAAAGAAGCTTGGGTAAACCCCTTGGGGTATAAAAAAGCGCTCCACAACCCGGGCAGGAAAAATTGACTTGTATTGCCTTTTAAAAAACTCTGTGTATTTTACTGAATATAAAAGGGACAAACCCGGCCCTTTTTTAAAAACCCTTTGGATATGAAAATTTTTGCTACAGGGAATTTTTTCTGTGACGGGGGGTTTCTTTTACTGAGTAAAACTGCAGAACAAAAACCCTTTAAATTAACCCCCGGAAAGTAAATTGCGCAAAAGGGAAATTTAGCAAACCAAAAAACTAAAGTTTTGTAGCGGGTTTTCAAATTTCGTGTTTTCTAGCTACACAACAAGAGAAAAAATTGTAATTAACCTTCGCTTGTTTAAATTTTGGTAAAGGAAAATTTTTTTTTTGGCGGTGAAAAAAACGGTTTTTTTTTGTCAACCCCCAGCAGAAAAAAAACGCTTTAAAATTTAAACCCCTGGGTGTAAATTGCGCCAAAAAAATTGAGCACCCAAACTACTAGCTTTGTAGCGGTTACAATTGCGGGTTTTTTTTAAAGCTTTCACAACAAAGATAAAAATTTGTAATTATCCTTCCTTTTTAATTATGGGCCCGGAAAAAATTTTAAAATTTTTGGGGGGGTGAAAAAAGGGCGGTGTTATTTTTGGGCACCCCCAGCAGAAAAAAAAACGCCCTTTTTTAAAACCCCCCGGAATTAAATTTTCACCCAAAAAATTGAGCAAAACCCCAAACTAAGAGGGTTTTTTAGGTGTTTAAAATGGCGTATTTTCACGCTAACCCCAAAAAGAGAAAAAAAATTTTAAAACCTTCACTTGGAATTTGGTAAAAAAGGGGAAAAATTGTAAAATTTTTTGGGGGGTGAAAAAAGACGGGTTTTTTTTTTAAACAAAAGCAGAAAAAAAAACGCTTTTAAATTTAAACCCCTGGGGTATTAAATTTTCCCCAAAAGAATTGAGCCCCACAAACCCCTAAACTTTTTAGCAAAGGGTTTCAAATTTGCGGGGTTTTTTATGCTACACAAAAAAAGAGAAAAAAAAATTTTAATTAAAAATTCGCTTTTGAATTATGGTACAGGAAAAATTGGAATTTTTTTGGGGGTGAAAAGACGGGTTTTTTTTTGTCAAACAGCAGAAAAAAAACGGGGTAAATTAAACCCCTTGGATGAAAATTTTCGCCAAACAATTGAGCAAAACCCCAAACTACGAAACTTTGTAAACGTGTTACAATGGGATGTTTTCCCATGCTACACAAAAAAGAGAAAAATTTAAAATTTAAACCCTTTACCCTTTTGAATTATTTGGGACGGAAAATTTTTTAATTTTTTTTGGGGGTTTTAAAAAGATGGTTTATTTTTGTCACCACAGCGAAAAAACGCTTAATTAAAACCCCCCGATGTAAATTGCGCCCAAAAAATTGAAACAACCCCCCCAAAATTAAAGGGGCTTTGTTTTCATTTTACAATTCCCTGTTTTCTATGCACACCAAAAGAAAAAAATTGTAAAATTTAAACCCTTTCCCCCTTGTGAATTAGGCTACAGGAAAATTGTATTTTTTTTTGGGGTGAAAAAAGACGGGTTTTTTGGGGGTTTTCCCCAAAAACCCGTAAAAACAAAGCTTAATTAAAAAACCCCGGGTGTAAAAAATTTCGCAAAAGAAAAATTTGGGCAAACCAAAAATTTTTAAGGGGGTATTTGTATTGTTAAAAAAAACTGTTTTTTTAAATGGAAAACAAACAGGAAAAAAGGGGTTCAATCCCCCCCTTTGGGAAAAATTTCCCAAAAAGCTTTTGAGCAGAAAGCATTAAAAGTATATGCAAAATTTCAGTGGGGCGCACACCGGACTTTTAGATCCAAAAACCCCAAAAAAAAACAGAAATAAAAAACATTAAAAAGATGCTGTTCTGAGCAAGCGAGACACCCCACAAAAATCGCTGGTTTTAAAAATCAGTTCTTCCCGTAAGAGCTATCATAATTAGCCCCCCGGGAAAACACCCTTTCCCCGATCAGACGTGAGAGGAGTTTGAGCTCCCAGCGTCGGCCCGGGGAAAATTATATATGTGGTGCGTCACAAAAACCGGCCGGTCTCTGATTGGCTTAAACTTTTGCACATGTCAGCAGGCCATGGCCTTCTTCTTTCCCAGAGTGCTTTGCCCCCTGTAAAGCCATGTGCCCGCCCGCCCCTTTTTTTTCAATCAAAAGGCCCCACTTCGTTCCCCCCGAAAGCAAACCCCAAACTTCGGCTTCGTTCAAGGAACCGAAAATTTTCCCGAAAATTTTCTTTTAAAAGAATTCC